>CAUYPK010012066.1:0-19773 GCA_963574355.1 Loris lydekkerianus | reverse complement strand
TTGAAGACAAAGCTTTTGAATGCTCCCAAACTCTCAAACAGGAAGAGAAATAGAGAGCAAAAAACAGATCATTCTCTCAGAGAGCTCTGGGATAATACAAAGAAGGCTAATATCCACCTCATTGGAATCCCTGAAAGTGATAAAGTGGTCTCTCAAGGCACAGAGGCCCTTCTCCATGAAATTATGAAAGAGAATTTTCCAGACATGCCAAGAGATTCTGAAATTCAGATAGCAGACAGTTTCAGAAACCCAGCATGACTCAATACAAATAAGACATCCCCCAGGCATATCATAATTGACTTGACTAAAGTTAATATGAAGGAGAAAATTTTGAAAGTAGTCAGACATAAGAAATCCATTACCTACAAAGGGAAGAATATTAGAATGACTACAGATCTCTCTGCTGAAGCTTTTCAAGCCAGAAGAGGGTGGTCATCGACTTTTAATCTCCTAACGCAAAATAACTTTCAACCCTGGATCCTGTATCCAGCTAAACTGAGTTTCATTTATGATGTAGAAATTAAATAATTTAATGACATTCATATGTTGAAGAAATTTGTCATAAACAAACCAGATCTTCAGGATATGCTCAGAACTATCCTCTATAATGACCAGCCCAATCCTCTACTACCAAAGTAAACTCACTCAGAAACTTTTGATGAAAAACTCCAACTTCCACAGTGGCAAAAGGATTAAAAATGTCCACTGGCCTTTCAAAAAACTGGATACCCAAAATTTTACCAGACTTATCAATATTCTCCATTAATGTGAACAGCTTAAACTGTCCTCTAAAGAGGCACAGGTTAGCTGACTAGATACAAAAACTCAGGCCATATATATGCTGCATACAAGAGTCACATCTTACCTTAAAAGATAAATATAGACTCAGGGTGAAAGGATGGTCATCCACATCTCAGGCAGATGGCAATCAGAAAAAAGCAGGTGTTGCAATTCTATTTGCAGATACAATAGGCTTTAAACCAACAAAAGTAAGGAAGGATAAGAATGGTCACTTCATATTTGTTAAGGGTAATACTCAATGTGATGATATTTCAATTATTAATATCTACGCACCCAACTAGAATGCACCTCAATTTATAAGAGAAACTCTAATAGACATGAGCAACTTAAATTCCCCCAGCTCCATAATAGTTGGAGATTTCAACATTCCTTTGGCAGTGTTGGATCGATCCTCCAATAAGAAGCTGAGCAAAGGAATCTTAAATTTAAACCTAACCATCCAATATTTGGATTTAGGAGACATCTACAGAACATTTCATCCCAACAAAACTGAATACACATACTTCTCATCAGGCCACGGAACATACTCCAAAATCAATCACATCTTACGTCATATGTCTAATCTCAGTAAATTTAAAGAAATAGAAATTATTCCTTGCATCTTCTCGGACCAGCATGGAATAAAAGTCGAACTCAATAACAACAGGAATCTGCATACTCATACAAAAACATGGAAGTTAAATAACCTTATGCTGAATGATAGCTGGGTCATACATGAGATCAAGAAGAAAATTGCCAAATTTTTGGAACAAAATGACAATGAAGACATGAATTATCAGAACCTCTGGGATACTGCAAAGGCAGTCCTAAGAGGGAAATTTATAGCACTACAAGCCTTCCTCAAAAGAATGGAAAAAGAGGAAGTTAACAACTTAATGGGAAATCTCAAGCAACTGGAAAAGAAAGAACATTCCAACCCCAAACCCAGTAGAAAAAAAGAAATAACCAAAATTAGAGCAGAATTAAGTGAAATTGAAAACAAAAGAATTATACAACAGATCAATAAATCCAAAAGTTTGTTTTTTGAAAAGGTCAATAAAATAGATAAACCTTTGGCTAACCTAACCAGGAAAAAAAAAGTAAAATCTCTAATCTCATCAATCAGAAATGACAAAGACAAAATAACAAGACTCCTCAGAACAAAAAAATCCTTAATAAAAATTACAAGAAACTTTATTCTCAGAAATATGAAAATCTGAAGAAAATTGACCAATACTTGGAAGCACGTCACCTTCCAAGACTTAGCCAGAATCAAGTGGAAATGTTGAACAGGCACATATCAAGTTCTGAAATAGCATTAACCATACAAAATCTCCACAAAAAGAAAAGCCTGTGACCAGATGGCTACATGTCAGAATTCTATCAAACCTTTAAAGAGGAATTAGTACCTATATTACTCAATCTGTTCCAAAAGGTAGAAAAAGAAGGAAGATTACCCAACACGTTCTATGAAGCAAAGATCACCCTGATCCCCAAACCAGGAAAAGACCCAACAAGAAAAGAAAATTATAAACCAATTATCACTAATGAATATAGATGCTGCACAAATATTCAACAAGATCCTAACAAACAGAATCCAGCAACACATCAAACAAATTATACATCATGACCAAGTCAGTTTTGTCCCAGGATCTCAAGGTTGGTTCGATATCCGTAAATCTACAAGTATAATTCAGCACATAAACAAATTAAAAATCAAAGACCATATGATTCTCTCAATTGATGCAGAAAAAGTGTTTGATAATATCCAGCATTCCTTCATGATCAGAACACTTAAGAAAATTTGTATACAAGGGACATTTCTTAAACTGATAGAGGCCATCTACAGCAAAACCACAGCCAATTTCAGATTGAATGGAGTTAAATTGAAATCATTTCCACTCAGATCAGCAACCAAACAAGGCTGCCCAGTGTCTCCACTGCTCTTTAACATTGTAGTGGAAGTTTTTAGCCACCACAATTAGGGAAGAAAAGGCAATCAAGGGTATCCATATAGGGTCAGAAGAGATCAAACTTTCACTCTTCGCAGATGATATGATTGTATATCTGGAAAACACCAGGGATTCTACTACAGAACTCTTAGAAGTGATCAAGGAACACAGCAGTGTCTCAGGTTACAAAATCAACATTCATAAATCGGTAGCCTTTATATATACCAACAATAGTCAAGCTGAAAAAACAGTTGAGGACTCTATTCCATTCACAGTAGTGCTAAAGAAGATAAAATATTTGGGAGTTTATCTAACAAAGGACGTGAAAGATCTCTATAAAGAGAACTATGAAACTCTAAGAAATGAAATAGCTGAAAATGTTAACAAATGGAAAAACATACCATGCTCATGACTGGGAAGAATCAACATTGTTAAAACGTCCATACTACCCAAAGCAATATATAATTTTAATGCAATGCCTATTAAAGCTCCATTGTCATACTTTAAAGATCTTGAAAAAATAATACTTTGTTTTATATGGAATCAGAAAAAACCTCCAATAGCCAAGACATTACTCAGAAATAAAAACAAAGCACGAGGAATCATGTAACCAAACCTCAGACTATACTATAAATCAATAGTGATCAAAACAGCATGGTACTGGCAGAAGAACAAAGAAGTAGATGTCTGAAACAGAATAGAGAACCAAGAGATGAATCCAGCTACATACCGTTATTTGATCTTTGACAAGCCAATTAAAAACATTCAGTGGGGAAAAGATTCCCTCTTTAACAAATGGTGCTGGGTGAACTGTCTGGCAATCTGCAGAAGACTGAAACTGGACCCACACCTTTCACCATTAACTAAGATAGACTTTCGCTGGATCAAAGATTTAAACTTAAGACATGAAACTATAAAAATACTGGAAGAGAGTGCAGGGAAAACCATTGAAGAAATCGGTCTGGGTGAGTATTTAATGAGGAGGATGCCCCAGGCAATTGAAGCAGCTTCAAAAATACACTACTGAGACCTGATCAAACTAAAGAGCTTCTGCACAGCCAAGAACACAGTAAGTAAAGCAAGCAAACAGCCCTCAGAATGGGAGAAGATATTTGCAGGTTATGACAAAGGTTTAATAACCAGAATCCACAGAGAACTCAAACGTACAAGCAAGAAAAGAACAAGTGATCCCTTTGCAGGCTGGGTAAGGGACTTGAAGAGAAACTTCTCTGAAGAAGATAGGCACATGGCCTACAGACTTATGAAAAAATGCTCATCATCTTTAATCATCAGATAAATGCAAATCAAAACTATTTTGAGATATCATGTAACTCCAGTAAGATTAGCCTATATCACAAAATCCCAAGACCAGAGATGTTGGCATGGATGTGGAGAAAAGGGAGCACTTTTACCCTGCTGGTAGGAATGCAAATTAATACATTCCTTTTGGAAAGATGTTTGGAGAACACTTAGAGATCTAAATATAGATCTGCCATTCAATCCTATAATTTCTCTACTAGGTATATGCCCAGAAGACCAAAAATCACATTATAACAAAGACATTTGTACCAGAATGTTTACTGCAGCCCAATTCATAATTTCTAAGTCATGGAAAAAGCCCAAGTGCCCATCGATCCACAAACAGATTAAGAAATTGTGGTATATGTACACCATGGAATATTATGCAGCCTTAAAAAAAGATGGAGACTTTACCTCTTTTATGTTTACATGGATGAAGCTGGAACATAGTGTTCTTAGTAAAGTCTCTCATGAATGGAAGAAAAAGTATCCAATGTATTCAGCCCTACTATGAAACTAATTTATGGCTTTCACATGAAAGCTATAACCCAGTTATAATCTAAGAATAGGAGGAAGGGGGAAAGGGAGGGGAGGGAGGGAAGGAGGTGGGTGGTGGGATTACACCTGTGGTGCATCTTAGAAGTGTATATGTGAAACTTAGTAAATGTAGAATATAAATGTCTTAACACAATAACTAAGAAAATTCCAGGAAGGCTATGTTAACCAGTATGATGAAAATGTGTCCAACAGTCTGTAAAACCAGTGTATGGTGCCCCATGATCACATTAATGGACACAGCTATGATTTAATAATAAATAAAAAGAAAAAAAAGAAAGAAAAATAAATCTTATAAAGCAAAATAAATAAATAAATAAATAAATAAAAAGCAGTTCACATGAGTATACCATGGAGATGTCACAATATGAATTCAAGGTGACTTGAAGTGTGTAGAAATTGTTGAACATCCAAATATTCCTTTGTATTGATGACAGCATCACATATAATTAGATGTAATGAATAACCATTACTGAATGGCTTATAATGATGTGAATGTTCCAGAGAATAGGAACACACATAGTGAGGGTCTAGCCAAATCTGTGAAATTTTTTAGAATCTCACAGTCTGGTGCATGCTAGTACATTATTTCCAGAGTGAAGAACAAATATTTAATTTTACCTTAGCATTAAAGACACAGTGCTTGGTAGGATTCTGATTGTTAGAGGCAGCACAAAGAACACTTGTGAAGAAACGCCTTCACCAGATGACTTAGAATAGGTAGTTTTGAGTGGGGCCTGGAACGAGAGAAGGTTCTGCAGCAGTTTCACCCATAATACAAGCAGCCTTGATGCCAGAGAAATAATAAATGGCAATCTCCATACTTCCAGAGCTCTCATGACAAATACAAATGCAATGTGGGTTCTCTCTCAAGCTCCAAACAGACAACTCCAGTGAAAAGCCTAGTGTTTTCAATCAAGGCATTACTATTGCAGCAGAGTTCTTGTCACCTTTTAGAAAGCAGCTCTTGACATGTTACTTGGCCCTAAAATGACTGAAACCTGACCATGGCCATCAGTTGACCACGGGTCAAGCTCTCTACCATGAGCTTAATAACACGTTACATGCCTGGTTGGCAGAGAAGCAATTCACTGAGAACTGGAAGTTGCCCATTTTGAGGAACTAGGGTTGGTGCCACATAAAGGGGAAGCAAGAAATATTTTGAAATTTGGAGGGTCCACTGCAGCATTTTTTCATATACGCACACCTAGGTATAACTTCAAATGGGTGATTATAGCAACTACAGCCTGTGAAGGGCATGATAATTGAAAATGAAGGTCAGAGACATCTCACCAGCGAACCACTTAGACTAACAGAAGTGATAATCATGAATGAGGAAAAAAAAAAAAAAGAATGAGGGTTACTTGGAGTGAATGTTAGAAGAAAGAGATGATGAACAAGTTATGGCTTGGCAGATGCAGTTCAAGGAAATCATTCTATTAATCTATGTGTTTTACATTTTTTCTTAGAGATTGTGGCCAATGGTCATCTATGAGAATCCATGACAAGCTGGAATAAGTTCATATGGATCTGGTGGGGCAAAGGAAGGATGATAGCAGGTGCTGTAGCTACTCCAATAAGATGCCTTTCTGGCCCCACTTCGTTCTAGTACATGCCTCCTTCAGCTTTTGGATGCTTTTGTTTCTAAAGTTCTACTACTGTGGCTCTCTTTGAAAACTTTGAGTTCTTGGACACTTTACCTGCATGTGCAGAGTCACAGAACCGAGAAGTATTTCTCTGTCTGTACACCTCTGAGCCAATGGAAGGCAAGCACTGGGGTGAGAGCCTTGCTCCCTTGTGCATGTGACTGCCCGCAGCCCTGCGCAGGTGCAGGGAACGTCTTGGGAATCCCTCTTCTCCCCTATGCTTCTCTTCTTTGATGACTTGTCCTGGGAATATTCCCACAATAATTCATTGATGAAAATTCTCAATTTAGGATCTGCTTTGGGCAACTTGACCCGAGACAGCTTCCTAAATTTATGTGGAAAATTTGAGTAGAATTTTGGAATCTGTATTCATGGCAAAGATTTGAGTCAAAAATACCTGAGAATTATTGGCCTATTGATTATATACAAAGTCGTGAAGCTAGATGAGATCACCCAAGGAGTCCATTTATATAAAGAAAAAGCTTCCAAACTTTATATAAACCTTTATGTAAAATAAAAGTTTCTGATACTAAGTTTCAGACTTTCTTAATCTTCCTCTACCACATTTACTATTTAAACTTATACCCATTTCCTTAGCTTTGCTTTCAGGACAGACCTTGACGCAAACTCTATGAAAGTATTCAAAGTAGTCCACCTTATTTCCAGTTATTCCCTAATAATTCATCCTACTTTACTTCACCAGCCTATCAAACTATCCT
The DNA here is from genome assembly GCA_963574355.1 of Loris lydekkerianus. Classification (NCBI taxonomy): domain Eukaryota; kingdom Metazoa; phylum Chordata; class Mammalia; order Primates; family Lorisidae; genus Loris; species Loris lydekkerianus. Next base: position 12,822 of record CAUYPK010012066.1, on the reverse strand, counting down.
CTAAAGGTATGCAGTCTGAGGCATGGCTGATTTATAGGTCCCTTGTATAAGGAAACCAAGATGGATCTCTCAATAAATTAGAACATAAAACACCTGTTCGGAGGTGCAAATGGTTGGCTCAGATTCAGCTGAAAGAATTCCCAGTACGTTTTACATATGGCCAATACTTTCACCTTGACATTGCTGAAAATAGTTTGGGTTCTTAAAGGCAAATCTGGAAAAATATGGAGAGAGAAAGATTTATAGGAGTGAAAATACCTATTTAAACTACATGATCTGACAATGGTTTGTACCAAGTACATCTAAAAATATTTGTTGAGTAAATTGTATTGCCAATAGTCTGAATCTTTATTTATAGCAGAGTGAACTAGGATACACAGACATAAGAAAGCTTTAGGAATAATATTTTATAAACTTACACTATCTTTACCTTAACATATTTCTAGGTAGAGACCAACTGAACAATTTAAGTGAAACTTTGTCAAATAAATAGAGTCTAGAAAACATAATAAGAAATGATGATCACTAACTGGAATATCCTTTTGTGAAGGTAGCTTCTGAATTCTTTTTATAGATAGATCAGATTTTGTGAGCTGCTTCCTACACATACCAAAAATGTGTAGTTTTGGTATGCACAGAATAGTTTATTTAAAAGAAAATTCTCTTGAATTAGAAGTACAAGGCTTGTATTCCTTTTTATAGTTTGCTTCTGAGACGTTTTTCTTATGAGATACATAATACACTGTTGCTAGTTAAATATGATGATCCTTCACCGTAGAACAAATAAAAAGAAAGGCCAAATTTGGCTAATCTTAAGGAAACATTTTTTGAGCAATATGTGTGTTAAAAAGCAGCAACAAGAACTAATATCAAAAGCAGTTTTCTTAAAAAAAAAAAGTGGTGGATACATGAACACAGCTTTGTTTACACTTAAGATATTTTTACAATCTCACATATGTTGTATTAAACTTCTTAGTTTCTCTGTAGCTTTTATATAAATTTTAATATATCCATGTCACAAAAACCTTACTAGAATCAAAAAAAAGAGTACAGGTAGAACTATCTTATACTAACTAAAACAAACTAGAAATACAAACTAATTGGCATGACCAGAAAATTCAAGTGTAATTGCTGGTGAGTAACATACGCTGCTAAGATTCAAAGGTAAAAACTAAGGAGATGATTCCTGATATTCACTAACAATTCAATATTACTATTTACGTTGGAATTTTCATAAAAGCAGGTTATGTTTGCAATGTACAATACTCAATGGTAAAAATAATAATAATGCTCCATTCATACATATTCACTAAAAATGCCTCCAGGACCTTGATGGGTTCTAGATCCATTTCTCCATTTCCAAGTCTACAAGTAGACTAAAGAGAATGTATTCCATTATTCAAAGTTTCATCTCGAAGGCTCCTTACAAACTATTTATGTACCTTCTTTATAATCCAAGTTTTCTAGCTTCCACACCTTATGTATCCCTCTAATCACCTTCGCCTGACAGTTGATCAATTTCCACCTATTCTTCAAGTCTCTATATACCATTCTTCTAAGAAACCTTTTCTGGTACTTTATGAACACAGAAATGATCATTCTCTGAACTCCTTGTTCACCCCACTGGAGTCACCGGGATGTGATAACTCCTACAGCAATCAGCTGTGCCAACAGGTGTGGAGCATTGCCTTCCAGGAGGCTCATTAGGGTCCAGCACTCAGAGATCATTGGGTGTTGGTTGTGTAGGCACCTATATGTACAAAAACCGCAGACTCCAGAAGGAAAGCCGATGTTGAGGATGGCTGTACTGTTTGTGGTTCAGACACACTGAATTATTCTCAGTAAGTAGGGTAGTGCTCCATGTTCCACTCCCCAAATCTAAACTTCCAGATGCCAGACAAGGCTGATCTCACCAGCAGGTGTGTCTAAGAAAGGGTGTCACAAGCTGTTATGTTAACTTTCCCGGGCATGGGCAGTTAGACAGCCTTGTATCCTATAGAATCTTACCCCCACTCTCAGTATAAACTTGCTGAGAACCGAGTAGGGATTTTTTTTTTTCATTACTTTATCATTCCCAGTAAAGAACTAGATTCCTAATATGAAACACTCACAAATATTGATGATTAGAAAGTCTGCTGATTCAGTAAGAAACTGTGAGAAATAGGCAGGGCAGCAGACTTAACAAAATGAAGGACAGGTCTGCCATCTCCTCCTGCATGGAGTCCTCTGTAGCAAAGGATAGAGAATGGCAAAAACAGATAAAAGATAAGGAAGACAGTTATTAGGATGTGCAAGGATTAAACACATCCTGGGGGACGCCACGGGGATGAACAAGAACTTAAGAGAATGATCATTACCCATTCTTACACGTAATACTATTACTGGCATAAAATAATTTATTTTTGTTAAAAATAACTATACTTTTTTTTTTTTTTAAAGAGACAGAGTCTCATTTTATCACCCTTGGTAGAGTGCTGTGCTGTCACAGCTCACAGCAACCTCCAGCTCTTGGGCTTAGGTGATTCTCTTGCCTCAGCCTCCTGAGTAGCTGGGACTACAGGTGTCCGCCACCACGCCTGGCTATTTTTTGTTGCAGTTTTGGCTGGGGTTGGTGCCCTACCCACTGAGCAACAGGTGCCACCCAAAAATAAGTATACTTTTTAAGGAAACAGGAATGTGCAGTTTTTTTCAATAAAATAATATCAGATCACTAATATCTTTCATAATCCTGTTCACTTGTAAATTATTCTTAGGAAGCAGTGTATATACAAGGGTCTGACAATTAAGATCACAAACTTGTTCTAGAAAAAGTGCTGCATACCTCATTGCTGAATATCACTACGATCACCTTCAAAATATTCCCCGTGGGAAGCTATGCAACAGTGTTTTGAGAACCTTTCAAAGCACTTTTCAAGGATGAGTTCATGAACTTATTGTTAGACCCTCATCAGACAATAGCTCTGATGGCCATTCCAGAGAAAGAGTCCCAAAATTGCTTTGAAGAGTGGATTAGGCTGTCATTGGTGCATAGCTTCACAAGGGGTGTACCTCCAAGGTGACAGTAGAGATATTCAGCAATGAGGTATGTGGCACTTTTTCTAGGATGAATTAATAAACTTCATTGTCTGACCTTGTATTATAGACCATGTCTCAAAATTCACTTGCTGGAAAAGAGATTTTCTGAACACCGATTTGATGCTGTCACTGAGATATAAATGTTAAGAACTTCATAACAGGGGCACCTACTAAACAAACAAACAAACAAAAAAAAATAACTGGGCATTGGGGTGGGTGCCTATAGTCCCAGCTATTACGGAGGATGAGGCAAGAGAACTGCTTAAGCCCAAGAGTTTGAGGTTGCTGTGAGTTATGATGCCATAGCACTGTACTGAGGTTGACAAAGTGAGATTCTGTCTCAATTAAAAAAAACAAAAAAAAACAAAAACCAAAAACTTCATAATAAAAATAGCTAAAACTTACATAGAGCCAAACACTCCTGTAAGCAGCACTCCATGTGGTAGGTACTGTGCATTCCCTTTACAGTGAAGGTTCTTAAAGCAGTCAGATAACCTCCCTAAGGAGTTATGCCGGTGTCCATCCTCCTAATTCTCACATTCTTGAAACTCTCATGGTCTTTCTTTGATATAAAAATTATTTTGATAAAATTAAAGGATAAAAGCCCCTTTGTTCTACTTTTTAAAATATTTTCTTCTCCATATTTTAAAAATTAAACAATTCAAGTATTTCTAGATTTTTGCCTTTGTATACTTGGCAAGTTATGTGGCCTCAATGAAGAGGTTCTCACTTAGCAGTTCATGAAAAAGTAGTAAGGACTCAATGTATGCATCATTTATAAATATGAACATAAATAGAAGGACAGTCATATTGGCTTAAATAAATAAATGTATGTGAACTGAAATCAGTTCCTACTACTGTTCAATAGTTGAGTTTTTGTCATGGTTACAGTGAAAGGGAGGGTTAAGAAGACAGCTTTTCATTTCTCTCTGAATACAAAGCACTTTTATAATTAATTTTCTCCCACACAGGAATATAATCAATACATATAAAAACCTGGAAGAAGAACTTGTAGAAGGGAAACTACACTCTTGAATTGTTTATTTTTTAAAAGATAAATTAAAAGTCTAAAAGTTATCATTAAGCTGCATTATGTCAAACTCAAAGAGCTGTTTAGAAATGCAGATGAAATTTTATTGACGAAGAAGTTGTCAGTACTGTTTACAAGTGTTTAGGTTGCTGCTTATTCAGGATTAACATTTGAGTTTAGAAAGAGCAGCATTCTGCCGCTGTGGGCAAGGCTCTTCATTATCAGAGTAGGTGATAGACACTTGAAAAGCATTCTTTAAATTTGCAGCTACTTAAGAAAACTGCCTTCAGGGGACTGGTGTTATCATCATCCCCATGTGATAAAAGAGGCATTTCAGGGAGATTGAGTGTCTTGGGGTGCAGGGTGCCTCACGTCTCCGATGGCAGCATTCCGGGAATCAGAAGTAGAAGGATCGTTGGAGCTCAGGAGTTAAAGACCAGCCTGAGCAAAAGCAAGACTCTGTTTCTACTAAAGTAGAAAAAGTTGAAAAAAAATTTTTTTTTCTAGACAAAATAAAAATTTGGAGCATATCTCTTAAGCCATAATGGTTTCAACACTCTGGTGCTTGCTTACATTTATAGAAGGCCTAGGGAAGAGTTTGTTTTTTCATCCACTAACTTGATAACCTAAATATGTCCAAACTAATATTTTATAATAAATTTGTTTCTAAAAACTGTCCTGGTGACAAGAATAGTTAAATTCCAGCAGAGTTAAGCCCCAGACTCCAGAAAAATTAAATTCATGGGAATTGTACCATGAATGTTGATACAGTTTCAACCTGAGTGTGTGGGAGGTCTGTGGGTTTTGAAATGAGAGAAAAAACATACTTTACATTACATTCTGAAAGTAGAAAATTATCTCCTCCATACAGAACTGAAGTGGGAAAATAGTTTTACTTATTTTGTTGTGTGAAATCGTGTCTTTGTATTACAGATACTCGAAACAGTTAAAACCATTAACAAATCACATTTGTGTACTGTCCACAGATAACCATTATAGGTTAAACATTATAAATATTTACTTGAACCCATGAAATGCAGAAATAAACAAATAAGGAAATGAGTGTATTTCACCTACTTTTGAAATGTTGCTTGATCGACTTGCAGATCGCCCTGGGGATTTGTCATTCTAAAAAATAAAATAAAAAATATTGATTAAAAGAAAGCATTACTATATAACTCTTTACCACAGAGAAGAGAAATTACAGCATAGGCAAACTTGTGAAAACTTTCCATATTGTTTGGACATGTATACACACTAATTAGTTATACAGAACTTTTTCTCTTACCAAATTTCATTTCTCTAATAAGTGTACTTTTGAACATACTTCAAAAACATCTGAATTTTTATAAGGCTAGAAGTAGATATTTCCAGGTAATAATTATTTCTCCATAAAATTTGCACAGTCCCTTTGAAAATAAAATTAGACAATGAAAGTATGGTCCATTATTTCCCCCTTTTGCTCTTTGCAACCAGGAAATTCCTAGTAAATTCTGGTTCATAATGTCAGTAAATATTTTATTCTGGGTACATGGGACATGCATCTAATTTGTCTTCTTCTAAAATGCAATTTAGTGGTCTTTTCTGTTATTTTGCATATTTTGAAAGTGTAAAACATTTACTTTCTAAAATTTATAATGCTTGCTAAATTATATATTTAAAAATTTAAAGCTTAAAGATGTTTTAAAAATTTATACCATCAGTTCTTGCCTCTTAAAGAATATTTAATTTAGCAGAAAAGCAGTGTGAGAAACATGAAAAAAAGGTTATAGATGTTTTTTAAAAAGGATAAAATTTTAAAGCAGAAATGGACTATAAGAGGCTGAGCCCTCTTGTTTGAAACCCAGAGAGATTTCTGTACCTGGAAATCATAGAGTTGACGTCCAAGTCAGGGCCAGCCTTGAGGACTATGGCTAGTCCAATCTGGCTACTCTTTCTATTCTGCTAATTATCTCCTAGTGAATGGAAAATCAAATGAAAAATCAAAGTTGATAGGCATTATTCCTTTTACATGCAGAAAGAGATCACAGTATACCTCTTCTCAGAGGTGTTGTTGGAAGAATCAGAGTTGTATACCAAAAGTTTGTAAAGATCTGAAGTAACATTATGACTAAAATCTCACTAAAACAATAATTTACCAGTGTAAGGATCCTTTTTGTTTTTAACTTCTGGACTCAGCCCCAGAGGGGACTTGAATAAACAATTGCAGTGCATCTTAGCAGAGGTCATTTTTGAGAAGTTCTTATAAAAACCTGTGGGTCTGAAATTGCCCTGCGATGACTGCTTGAGAGTTTCAGAGAGACAGTGATGACAGGATATGACAGCTATGTTATTGTAGAAAAACAGTAGCTGCATTCACTGAACACTGTCACTGTGTCATGCATGGAATATTCCAGCTGAACAGTACCCTTTTCTTTGCAAATTCCATCCCATACATCCTCTGATGTCACTGTGTTATTACAGACCAGGATGAGTCACAACGATTCGATTAGTTACACCTTGTGACAGCCTCAGGATTCAGCTGGAGATTAATGTGTATGCTATGGCAGGACTCCCCCCTGATTAGCTTCCTCTGGTGATGGAGAGAGGCACTTTTCTCCTGATGTCTCAACTCCTCTTCTAGAGAGTTCACAACAGAATCAATCCATCTTTCCTTCTCAGTGAAATTTAGGATTTTGACACATTGCTGTACAGAACAGAGGTAAATAAGCTACGTAATATAATACACTTTGGGTGAGACTAATTTTAGTGGTTGCTTTGCCATATTTTCATGATATTTAAGATCATGATTAAGGAACTAGAATTGAAAGGTACTGAAGCAGGAACCAAGAAATAAAATAAGAAATTAATTTGACTTTGCATTACTTAATTTTTCCTTTTTTTTTTTTTTTTTTTTTTTTAATTTTTGGGGATTCATTGAGGTTACAATAAGCCAGATTACATATTACTTATTTTTTCAAACCAAACAGGACTTTCTGGTGTTCTGAAGTGAAACAAGGGGTGTCAGATTCCCTTTGCAGTTGTGTATGAGTTCAGCAGTGGGTTAGAACAAGCAGGTGTTTCCCACTCTCTCCACCAGGATCCACAGTCTAATGAGGGAGGGCAGTATGTACTTAATTATTTAGTACTTTAAGATTTTTTTTTTTTTTTAACTTAAAACCATTAGCTCTACTTTCTCTAAGTACAAGGTCAGGCACTGAAAGAAATAAGAAAAACTTAGGCCAAGCTTAACATTTTTGTTGTGTCTTAAGTTTTCTATTGTTTCTACACCACACATAGGAAGGGCGGGTACATCAAGCAAGATAACCTGTGGGAGCGGAGGGATGTGTGCTGCTGTCCTACAGTTGGTGATGTGAAGTCAGAGGTGGACTTGCAAACAGACCATTGGTGGGATCTTAGCTCTGGCATCAGCATATTTTTTTGACATGCCTAGACTTCAATCTCCTCACTGTGATATGGAGGAGATAATATCTGGGGGTCATTGGAAGGATCAATTAATTATAAATGAAAATATTTTATACATTGCAAAGTTATAATATTTCCATTATAATTTATAGGTAGAAGAGACACTAAAACAGCTTCCTGTATACTTCTCATTTTATCAAAAAGACACCTGCCTGCAAATGTTTATTCCGGTACAATTCACAATTGCAAAGATGTGGAATCAGTACAAGGGCTCATCAATATATAAGTGGATTAACAAAACATGGTACATACATACCATGGAGTACTATTCATCCATGGAAAGGAGAACTAATACCTTTTGTAATAACCTGTATGGAACTGGGTACCATTCTTCTTTGTGAAGTATTGCAAAACTGGAAAAAGAAACACCACATGTACTCACTATTAAATTGAAACTAATTGATCAACACCCATGTGCACATTGGGTCATAAAATTCAACACAGAGCAAGTAGGTGGGAGGGAAATCAGGGGTGGAGGGGTAAATCTACTAACAGGCATATTGCATATTATGCGGGTATGTTATGCATCTGACTCAAATTGGACAAAAGCAACTCATGTAACCAAAAAACTTGTACTCCCATAATAAAAGATCTAAAGTTAAGACATGAAATGATAAAAATCCTCAAAGAAAGCTTAGGAAAAACACTTGAGGATATCGGTCTGGGGAAAGACTTCATGAAGAAGACATCTGTGGCAACTGCAACAACAATACAAATAAACAAATGGGACTTAATTAAACTGAAAAGTTTCTGCCCAGCTAAGGAGACAGAACAACCAAAGTAAATAGACAACCTACACAATGGAAAAGGATATTTGCATATTTTGAGTCAGACAAAAGCTTGATAACTAGGATCTACAGAGAACTCAAATTAAGCATCGTAAAAAGAGCCAACAATCCCTTACCTCAATGGGCAAGAGAAATGAATAGAAACTTCTCTAAGGGTTAAATGGCTAACAAACATGAAAAAAGGTCCAACATCCCTAATTATTAGAGAAATGCAAGTCAAAACCACCCTGAGATATCATCTAACTCTAGCAAGAATGGCCCACATTACAAAATCTCAGAACTGTAGATGCTGGTGTGAATGTGGAGAGAAGAGAACACTTTTATATTGCAGGTGGGACTGCAAACTAATACAACCTTTTTGGAAGGAAGTATGGAGAACTCTCAGAGAACTCAAGTTATACTTCCCATTTGATCCTGCAATCCTATTACTGGGCATCTACCCAGAAGCAAAAAAAATCCTTTACCATAAGGACACTTGCACTAGACTGTTTATCACAGCTCAATTTACAATTGCCAAAATGTGGAAACAGCCTAAATGCCCACCAACTCAGGAATGAATTAACAAGCTATGGTATATGTATACCATGGAATACTATTCAGCCATTAAAAAAGATGGAGACTTTACATCTTTTGTATTAACCTGGATGGAAGTGAAACACATTATTCTTAGTAAAGCATCACAAAAATAAAGAAGCAAGAATCCCATGTATTCAATTCTTATATAAGGATAATTAATAATCTAGTTCATGGTGGGGTTGGAGGAAAGGGAGAGCAGAAAGAGGGAAGGAGGAAGGAGGGTGGGGTCATGGTATATGACACAACTTTTGGAGGTGGGACAACAAATGAGATCAACATAACCTGGTTCTTTGTGCCCTCAATGAATCCTCAAAAATAAAAAAATAAAAAAATACACAGCACACAGTAATCTGCCTGTGTTAGTCAACAGTTTACCATTGTTCTTTTGGTTCGACATATGCATTGTACTGTGTCCATGCTCTTGGTTTAAAATAACACAGCAGAACTATGTGTGGACACACACAGAGATAAACACAAATAATAAATGCATTACAGTAAAAAAAAAAAAAAAAAACAACCAACAATCTGAAAATCTACCCTGGCCTATTGCAATTTTATAAGTCAACTTGAATTATTTAAACTTTTTAAGTGGCACCTAAAGATTACAGACTAGAATATAATTGTTACCAGTTAGATAGTATACCTGAGTAAAAGAAATATTTAAAAGGAATAAAAGTTATAATATTCTATACTGATAAGGAAGTGGTCAGTTAGTCTATTTTTTACATAGGGCATATTTAATATTCTTTGAAAGTATTGATAAAATTGTTTTAAACATCAAAAATTATGGTGATCATCAGAAATTACTAGACTTACATTTTTCACATAAACATCTTAGTTTCTATATGTTGCAATTTTGTCTGTACTATGGATTAAATCCTGGCATACAAAATTGAAAAATGAAAAATCTAATTTTTTTGATTCAAAGGGATTAAAAATTTGGTCTGCCTTGATTTTGAAGCAAAGCAGCAGAAGTGCTTTCTTTCTTGGAACACTTCCAAAGCAATCTGTCTGATTTGCTGCAAATTAATTGGATGGCTTGTCCCATTACTATTGCAATGACATATTCTTCTTTGTCGATTGGTCAATATGGTTGTCATACCTCATTATAATCAGTTTAAATACTTTACCTTAGATTAAATATAAACTGAATCAGTATGTGACATAACTTACAGGAGCCCAAACTATAGTGATCGCGTATGTAGGTCAACAAAAGTTTGAACAAACAAAAGTTCCTGACAAGTCTGCAACAAAGTCAAGGACTCATAGGGCAGCAATGCTAGATCTTAGCCTGTCTTTCACAGTATGCAGAGAGAGAGAGGATCTTACGTTTTATAAGTGTATTTTAAAATTTTAAGAAGCTTTAATTTTTTTTGTTTGAAATAAACATATCTGATGTTGTTAGTTTTCTGATTATCATTATTTTTCAAACTTGGTTGTAAATAAGGTTGGAATTTTATTACCAGCAAATAAAAATGATTACCAAATGAGAAAATCATTACTAAATTCTGCTTTAATTCATTTTTAATGTTATACACTAAGGACTTTGACATGGTCCCTTTAAAACAAAATAGTCTGTGCTGCATATGGACGGACACATATGTATCTACACACGAATTCTCTGCGTGCTATACCACTGACTGGAAGATGTAAATAAGACAGCCTAAAAGACTTTTTAAAAATGTAAACCGAAGAACAACTAAATATTCCTCCATGAAGAAAGGTAGACTAAGACATTCTGAAGGACACTACTGATATGATGCTATTCTGTAGAACTGTTCCCCTTTTATAGGCTAAAAATCAAAAATATTTGAAAGAATTAAAAATAAGGTAATTTATAGGGTCATCTGAAGAATTTTAAGTAGATAGTAGAACATTTTTCCTACGCTAATTAGAGCTTAAAATAGGAGAAAATGATTTGAAGGCAATGTGGCTTACAAACAAAAAATAAGCAGGGACATAGAGAAGTTGAGTAATGCACTTAAATTTGACTAATAGTTATGCAAAAAGGTGTCATGTACATGAAATAAAAAATTTATATTTCTATGAAAAATTTAAAAACTATTTGGCCTCAAATCATAACAAGAATTTTCAAGTAGAAATGTGATAGGGCTGTTTTTTTCAAAATTGAACTAATAAAGTTAGAAATATAATTTTGAAAGGTAACTAATACATTTTATATATACATTATACATACATATAAAAGTAACTAATACATTTTAATTATATAAAAATTAATTAACACACTTAGATAATGCTAGGTTTAAGTAAATTAAAACTCTCTGGAATACAGCCAAAAGCTCTAGACAGTATCATACCAAAACCTGTATGACACAGGAAAAGCTGAATCCATACGAGACCAGAGTATAATTTTCTTTCCTCTTCTTTTCATTTTGCTTTTTGGGAACTACCTTAACAAGTTTGAAGTTTCATTTACACTGGAATAACAAAAAGGGTTAGGGAAATTTATGTTTCTATGATAAGAAAAGTGTAATTAAAGTGGACTTACGTGTTCTTTAAAGGTGAGGTTAAAGGTGAGGTTCAGCTCAGTTGTGAAGTCATCAAGCTCTTTTCCATTTTTAGGGGCATACAGACCTTTATTTACTTTTTCAATCTCTCCTTGATTGTCTTTTCAAATTTATTTCTTGTTCTTGAACAAATTCTAAAAACCTTAATTTTACTAGAATATGATTCACTTCTTTTAGGTCTCTAAATTTGTTTCAATAGTGTTACATGTAGCATTCTTTTATAACTTTTCCAATCTTTTCTGTATCTATGGTTATATTCTATTTCTCATTTTTTATAATGTGTGTTTGTATACGTGTATGTGTGTATATGTGTGCATGTGGGTATTTTAGAGTCTGGGGTCTTTATCCATTGTCCTGGCTGAATTCAAACTCCTAGGATCAAATGGTCCCATTGAATTAGCTTCCTAGTAGTTGGGAACACAGGCATGGGTCACTTAGCCTTGCTTTTTTGTAACTACAAATGCCTTCATTGTTAACGAACACAATAACAAAACAAAATACTGTAACAAATAGAAAATAATAAAACATAAAAGCTAAAATTAATAACATAAATTTAAATGAGAGGAAAAATAAAGAAATGCTTTAAGAAAGTATTTTAAATATAATTGCAAAACAGATGAACTTTCTATAAGACTTAAGGGAAGGTCCATTAAGAGAAAACTTAGGAATAACAGCTTCTCTGCAACTGGGCATGGCGAGTCTGGGGAGACAAGACTCCAGACATCTCTGGCCAGTGCCATCTGCCTATGATCATCCCTCTGAGGATACGGGGAGCCAGCAAGGGACTTCTGGACCCCAGGAGGAGGACAAAAACAGTGGAAAACCGGCAAGTGGCTGCGTGTGTTCAATCGACCTAATCACCCCGGCAACTGCGAATACAAGAAGCAGTGAGACTGAAAACCGGAAAGGCCTTACTGGGAACTTTTTTGGTGTTCTTGGACTTGTCGCTCAGTTGAGCTGCCTTGGGGAGAGCTTGAGCAGGAGTGTGGAGAACTTTGGGCATTGTCTGGGGCCCCAGACTGAGTCACTGAGCTGGGTGCAAGAAGCCATTGTGTGAAAAAACTGCTCCGGCAAGCTCCGCTTTCAGGGTCCCAGAGCAAGGATTGGGCGGGACAAAGTAAAGTAGTGACTGAGCAACCTAAAGGCGGGGACTGAACTGCCTTACACCCTTAATCCTTAGGAGCACAGTGAGACGGTTTTGGAACACTGGAGCCTTGGGCTGTTGCCCTGGGTAGAGTGCCCTGACGTCACAGCTCATACCAACCTCAAACTTCTGGGCTTGGCACCACCCAGACCTCCATAAGAGCTGTGCAGCAACCCCAGACAGGTGACCCGCACCCACTGGGCCTCCACATTCCCT
>CAUYPK010012064.1:0-16300 GCA_963574355.1 Loris lydekkerianus | reverse complement strand
ATCTACTCTGATTATTCATATTGCCAGAGTTTTTCTGTTGATTTCACCTCATGATTGTTTTTCACCGTTGCCTCTGGCTGTCCTCAGAGTTGGGGAGGTGTCTCTCCAAGATTAGACCCCAGCAGGATCACTCTATTGTTGTTGGATCTTTGTAGGGAATGACCCTATGTAGTTCCTCTGGGGCTGGTCTAGCTAGGGAGTTCTGGTTGTGGTAGCAGCTCCGGTGTGTCACACACCTGTATCCAGCAGCAGGGCTGGGGGTGGTGCGCACAGTTGTGGGAGTAACTGGCGCCCAGTGACTTTGGCACAGAGAGCCCAAGGCTCCAGAAGTCTCTGGCCAGGAGAAGGGCTTTGTGCAGGGTCAGGGAGGGCATGCAGCTACCAGAGTCCCTTGCTAGATGAACGGGCTAGTGTGGAGACTGGGAGGACATAGGAGGGAGGATGCAGGGTTGTGTGGCTCCTGCAGTTCCTGGTCAAGGAATGCGGAGGCCCAGTGTGTGCGGGTCACTGCTCGGGTGTCGCTGCATAGCTCTTATGAAGGTCTGGGCTGCGCCAAGCCCAGGAGTTTGAGGTAGCTATGAGCTGTGACATCATGGCACTCTACCCAGGGCAACAGCCCAAGGCTCCAGTGTGCCCAAACTGTCCCATCTAACTAAGGATTAAAGCTGTAAGGCAGCTCACTCCCCGCCTTTAGGCTGCTCAGCTGCTAGTTTACTTTGTCCCACCCAATTCTTACTCTGGGACCCTGAGGGCGGATATTGCTGGAGCAGTTCTTTCACAATGGCTTACTTTGCCCAGCTCAGTGGCTCATTCTTGGGTCACAGACAATGCCCAACGTTCTCCACACTCCTGCTCAAGCTCTCCTCAAGGCAGCTCAACTGAGTGCCAAGTCCAAAAACACCAAAACAGTTCACAGGTAAGGCCTTTCTGGTTTGCAGTCTCACTGCTGCTTGTACTCACAGTTGCTAGTGTGATTAGGTCGATCTAACACACGCAGCCACTTGCCAGTTTTCCACTGCTTTTGTCCTCCTCCTGGGGTCCAGAAGTCCCTTGCTGGCTCCCTGTATCCTCAAAGGGATGATCATAGGCAGATCCCACCGGCCAGAGATGCCTGGATTCTTGTCTCCCCAGGCTTGCTGTACCCAGTTTCATTGAAGCTGTTACTCAGCCGCCATCTTTAATGCAATCCCCCGAAGTGTCCATTCTTATTCTTCTTATTTTGTTTGGTTTAAAGCCTATTTTATCTGAGAATAGTGTTGCAATGCCTGCTTTTTTTTGCTTTCCATTAGCCTGGAGTATAGATAACCAACCATACCTTCACCTTGAGTCTATATTTGTCTTTTAAGGTAAGATGAGATTCTTGTATGCAGAAGATATCTGGCTTGAGTTTTTGTACCCAGTCAGCCAACCTTGCCTCTTTAGAGGACAATTTAAACCATTCACATTAATGAAGAATATTGATAAGCCTTTTGAGAGTCTGGTGGACATTTTTAATACTTTTGTGACTGTGGAAGTTGGAATTTAATCAAAAATTTCTGGGTGGGTTTACTTTTCTGGTGGAGGACTATGCTGTCCTTTATGGAGGATAGATCTGAGAATATACTGGAGAGCTGGTTTTATTATGGCAAATTTCGTCAACATGTGAATGTCATTAAAGTATTTAATTCCTCCATCATAAATGAAACTCAGTTTAGCTGGATACATGATCCTGGGTTGAAAGTTATTTTTGTTTAGGAGATTACAATTCAATGACCTTCCTTTTCTAGCTTGAAAAGTTTCAGCAGAGAGATCTGCAGTTATTCTAATAATCTTCCCCTTGTAGTTTACAGTTTTCTTTCATCTGGCTGCTTTCAGAATTTTCTTCTTCATATTAACTTTAGTGAAATTGATTATGATGTGTCTTTGGGATGTCTTATTCAGGTTGAGTCGTGCTGGAGTTATGAAACTGTCTGCTATCTGAATTTCAGAATCTCTTGGCATGTCTGAAAAGTTCTCTTTCATAATCTCATGAAGAAGAGACTCTGTGCTTTGTGAAGCCACTTTGTTGCTTTGAGGAACCCTATAATTTGAATATTGATTTTCTTTGAATTATCTCACAGCTCTCCGAGTTAGTGATCAGTTTTTGCCAGTCTTTTCTTTTCTTTTCTTTTTTTTTAAAGTTTGGGAGCATTTGAAAGCTTTTTCTTCAATGTCAGAAATCCTTTCTTCAGCTTACTCCGTTTTGTTACTGACAGATTCTAGTGTGTTTCTCATATTTTTCACAGCTAAAATTTCTTGTCTCAATATGTCAAAATCTTTGGTCATTTGGTCTTTGAATTCCTTGAATTATTTAGACATATTTTGGGTTACTGCTTGGAATTCTAATTTGATCTAATTTGCTATCCAGAGTCTAAATTTTATTTCTGACATCTCAACATTTGTTTGTGCATGTGATCTTGTGCTGTGTCTGCCCCAGTGTTCCTTGGGGGAGTGGATCTACTTTGATTATTCATATTGCCAGAGTTTTTCCATTGATTTTTCCTCATGACTGTTTTTCACTGTTGCCTCTTGCCGTTCCCAGAGTTGGGGTGGTGTCTCTCCAAAATTAGACCCCAGCGTGATCACTCTATTGTTGCTGGGTCTTTATTGTGAGTGATCCTGTGTAGCTCCTCTGTGGCTGCCTAAGCTGGGGAGTTCTGATTGTGAGAGCAGCTCCGGAGTGTGACACACTCGGATCCACCATGAGTCTGGGGTTTGTGCACACAGTTCTGTGATTGCGTGGCACCCTGTGACTTTGGCATAGAGAGCCGAAGGCTCCAGCATTCCCTGGCAAGGAGAAGGGCTTTATGCAGAAGCAGGAAGGGCTCTGAAGGGCACACGGCTACCAGAGTTCCTGGCCAGATGCGCAGCCGGAGTGGTAGCAAGAAGGTTATGGGATGGAGGATGCTGGGTTGCACAGCTCCCAGAGTTTTTTGTCAGGACGTGCGCAGGCACAGTGGTTGCGGGTCATAGGTCATGTTTCATGACCCCACTCTTACGTAGGTCCAGGTAGGCATGGGTCACAGGTCACGTGTTGGGGGTTGCTGTGTCACTCGTATGAAGGTCCAGGTGGGCACAGGTCACGGGTCACAACACAGCTTGTACCAGTAGTTGGAGATTTTAACAGCCCTTTAATGGTGTTGGATACATCATCCAAGAAGAAACTAAGCAAAGACATTTTAGATTTAAACATAACCATCCAACAATTGGATTTAACAGACATTTACAGAACATTTTATTCTAACAAAACGGAATACACATTCTTCTCATTAGCTCATGGAACATACTCCAAAATTGATCACATCTTAGGTCACAAATCTAACCTCAGAAAATTTAGAATAATAGAAATTATTCCTTGCATGTTCTCAGACCATCATGATATAAAAGTTGAAGTCAGTAACAAGAACCTGCATACTCACACAAAAACATGGAAACTGACAAACCTCATGTTGAATGATAGCTGAGTCATAGACTAGATTAAGAAGGAAATAAACCAATTTCTGGACCAAAATGACAATGAAGACACAAATAATCAGAAATGCTTTGATACCACAATGGCAATCCTGAGAGGGAAATTTATAGCACTGCAAGCCTTCCTGAAGAGAACAGAAATAGAGGAAGTTAACAACTTAATGGGACAACTAAAGCAATTGTAAAATGAAAAAAAATTTCAATCAGAAACACAGCAGAAGAAAAGAAATAACCAAAATTAGAGCAGAATTAAATGAAATTGAAAACAAATAATTATACAACAGATCAATAAATCAAAAAGTTGATTTTTTAAAAAGGCAAACAAACAGATAAACCTTTAGCCAATATAACCAGGAAAAAAATAGTGAAATCTCCAATTTCATTAATCAGAAATGGTAAAGACAAAATAACAACAGAGTCCTCAGAAATTCAAAAAATCCTTATTGAATATTACAAGGAAATTTACTCTCAGAAATGTGAAAATCTGAAAAAAATTGGCCAATACTTGGAAGCACATCACCTTCCATGATGTAGCCAGAATCAAGTGGAAATACTGAACAGGTCTATATCAAGTTTTGAAATAGTATCTACCATACAAAATCTCCCTAAAAGGAAGAGGCCATGACCAGGTGGCTTCATGTCAGAATTCTACCAAACTTTAAAGAGGAACTAATACCTATATTACTAAAACTTTTCCAAAATATATAAAATAGAAGGAATACTACCCAACACATTCTATGAAGCAAACATCACCTTGATCCCCAAACCAGGGAAAGACCCAACAAGAAAAGAAAATTATGGACCAATATCATTAATGGAATTGACGCAAAAATATTCAACAATATCCTAGCAAACAGTATCAAGCAACACATCAAACAAATTATACACCATGACCTACGGGTTTTATCCCAGGTACTCAAGACTGTTTTAATATGGGTAAATCTATGAATATAATTCAGAACATAAATAAATTAAAAATATAGACCATATGATTTTCTCAAATGATGCAGAAAGCTTTTGATAATATCCAGCATCCCTTCATGATAGGACCACTTAAGAAAATGGTTATAGAAGGGAAATTTCTAAAACTAATAGAGACCAACTACAATGAACCTACAGCCAATATTGTATTGAATGGATTTAAATTGAAACCATTACCACTCAGATCAGGTAAGGTTGCCCGTTGTCTCCACTGCTCTTTAACATTGTAATGGAAGTTTTAGTCATTGCAATTAGGGAAGAAAAGGTGATCAAAAGTATCCATATATGGTCACAAGAGATCAAAGTTTCACTCTTCTCAGATGATATGATTGTATGTTTGGAAAACCCCAGGGATTTTACTACAAAACTCTCAAAAGTGATCAAGGAATACAGTAATGTCTCAGGATACAAAATTAACACCCATAAATCTGTAGCCATTATATATACCAACAAGAGGCAAGCTGAAAAAACAATCAAGGACTATTCCATTTACAATAGCGACAAAGAAGGTGAAATATTTGAGAGTTTATCTGACAAAGAAGGCGAAAAATCTCTATAAAGAGAACTATGAAACTCTAAGAAAAGAAATAGCTGAAGACATTCATAAATCGAAAAACATACCATGCTCATGGCTGGGAAAAATCAACATCATCAAAATGTCTATACTACCCAATGCAATATACAATTTTAGTGCAATCCTTATTAAAGTTCCATTGTCTTACTTTAAAGATCTCAAATAAATATACATCATTTTATATGGAGTCAGAAAAAAAACCTCAAATAGCCAAGACATTACTGAGAAATAAAAACAAAGCAAGAGAAATTATTCTACCAGACCTCAGACTATACTATAAATCGATAGTGATTAAAACAGCATGGTACTGGCACAAAAACAGAGAGATAGATATATGGAACAGAATAGAGAATCAAGAAATGAACCCAGCTACTTATCATTATTTGATATTTGACAAGCCAATTAAAAACATTCAGTGGGGAAAGGATTCCCTATTTAAGAAATGGTGCTGAATGAACTGGCTGACCACCTGTAGAAGACTGAAACTGGACTCACACCTTTCACTTTTAACTAAGATAGAGTTTCACTGGATTAAAAATTTAAACTTAAGACATGAAACTATAAAAATACTAGAAGAAAGCACATGGAAAACTCTTGAAGCAATCAGCCTCGGAAAACATTTTATGAGGAGGACCCCCCGGGCAATTGAAGCAGCATCAAAAACACACTACTGGAACCTGATGAAACCAAAAAGCTTCTGCCCAGCCAAGAACACAGTAAGTAGAGCAAGCAGACAGCCCTCAGAATGGGCGAAGATATTTGAAGGCTATGTCTCTGACAAAGGTTTAAGATCCAGAATCCACAGTGAACTCAAACGTATTAGCAAGAAAATAACAAGTGATCCCATCGCAGGCTGGTCAAGGGGCTTGAAGAAAAACTTCTCTAAAAAGAAAGGTGCATGGCCTACAGACACATGTAAAAATGCTCATCATCCTTAACCATCAGAGAAATGCAAATCAAAACTGCTTCAAGATATCATCTAACTCAAGTAAAATTAGCTCACATCACAAAATCCCCAAACCAGAGATGTTGGCATGGATGTGGAGATAGGGAATACTACTACACTGCTTGTGGGAATGCAAACTAATATAGGCCTTTTGGAAAGATGTTTGGAGAATACTTAGAGATCTAAAAATAGACCTTCCATTTGATCCTATAATTCCTCTACTAGGTATATATCCCAAAGACCAAAATTCACATTATAACAAAGACAGTTTTACCAGAATGTTTATTGCAGCCCAATTCTTAATTGCTAAGTCATGGAAAAAATCCCAAGTGCCCATGGACTCATGAATGGATTAATAAATTGTGGTATTTGTACACCATGGAATATTATGCAGCCATAAAGAAAGATGGAGACTATACCTCTTTTTGTTTACATGGATGGAGCTGGAAAGTATTCTTCTTAGCAAGGTATCCCAAGAATGGAAGCAAAAGTACCCAATGTACTCAACCTTAATATGAAACTAATTTATAGCTTCATACGAAGGCTATAACCCAATCTAAGTACAAGAATATGCTGAAGGGGACTAGGGAGCAGAAGGGGGGGGAGGAATGGTGGAGTGATTATGATTGATGGGTCCACACCTAGGGTGCATCTTGGAAGGGTGCAGATGAAGTTTACTAAGTGTAGAGTATAAGGGTTTGAACACAGTAATTAAGAATATGTCATGAAGGCTATGTTCACTAGTTTGGTGAAAGTTTTTCAGACTGTATATGGAGCCAGCACATTGTACCTCATCATTGCATTATTGTACACAGCTATGATTTAATGAAAAATAAAAAATAAAATAAAAAGAAGAAAATTGGCAAAAAAAATTGTTAAAATTATGGAATATACTCAGCCCTACTATGAATCCAATTTATAAGTACCCATGCTTTAATATGAAAACTATAACCCAACTACAGCCCAAGATGAAAGGAAAGAAGAGGGGGAGAGAAGGGGTGGGGGGAAGATAGATGGAGGAAGGGTAATTGGTGGAAACACAACTATGTTGCATTTTACAGGGATACAAGGATACAAGTATAAAATATAAATGTATTCTTTTATTTTTAACAAATAATTATAAGTGATTTTTATTTACTTTTTAAGTCATGTATACATAGACCATGGATACATTTATGCCTCTGTGGGATTCAATGTGTTGATTATTTCTGCAAATTGGAGAGCTTAATCCTATTAATTAACATAGCTTTCACCTCATTTTCTTAATCACAGTGTTAAGATATTTGTGTTTTGTACTTGGTAGATTTGACTTGTACCCTTGCAATATGCTCCAAAGGTGTGGTCTCACCTTAACCCTCCCTCTATAGAACCACTTCATACCTTCCATGCCCCTCCCCTTCCCTCATTCATCCTGGGCTATAGTTCTGATTCATCTCTCATTCATATATAAGTGTGAGTGGTTACAAATTTGTTTCATAATAGTATCTACTACATTGGATATTTTTTTTTTCATTCCTGAGATATTTTGCTAAGAAGAATATTTTCTAGCTACATCCTTGAAAACATAAAAGAGGTAGTCTCCATCTTTTGTAACGCTCGATAGTATTCCATGGTATACATATACTAAATTTTGTTAATGTATTCATGTGTCAATGGGCACTTGGGCTTCTTCGAAGACTTGGCAATTATATATTGAGCTTCAATGAACAATCTGGTGCAAATATCTTGGTTATAAAGTTATTTTTCGTCTTTTGGATATACACCTAGTAGAGGAACTGCAGGATCAAATGGCAGGTCTACATTTAGATTCCTGAGTGTTCTCCAAATTTCTTTCCAAAAGGAACATACTAGCTTGCAGTCCCACCACAGTGAAAAAGTGTTCCCTTTTCTCCAAATCCACGATTACATCTGTAGCTTTGTGGTTTTATGATGTGGGCTATCTTACTGGAGTTAGATGGTATCTCAAAGTGATTTTGTTTTGCATTTCTCTGATGATTAAATATGATGAACATTTGTTCATGTGTCTGTAGACCATGGGCCTATCTTCTTCAGAGAACCTTCTGTTCATGTGTCTTGCCCTTATTAAAATGGGATCACTTGTTCTTATTTTATTAATAAGTTTTATTTTTCTGTGGATTCTGGTTATAAGACTTTTGACAGAAACATAAGCTGCAAATTTCCTCTCAATTTTGATAGCTGTCTACTTGCTTTACTTACTGTGTTCTTGGCAGGGCAGAAGTTTTTAGTTTGATCGTATCCAAGTAATGTATTTTTGATGTTGCTTCAATTGCCTGGTGGATTCTCCTCGTAAAGTATTCTCCCAGGCCAATTCCTTCAAGTGTTTCCCCTACACAGTCTCCAAGAATTTTTATAGTTTCATGTCTTAAGTTTAAGTCCTTTAACCAGTGAAAGCCAATTTCTCTTAGAAAAGATATGTGTGGGTCCTGTTTCACACATCTACAAGTTGCCAGCCAATTAACTCAGCATCATTTTTTAAATAGGTAATCTTTCCCCCAATTTCTATTTTTGATAGTTTAATAAAGTTCAAATGACAATAATTGTCTGAGTTAATCTCTTGGTTCTCAATTCTGTTCCACACATATACCTCTCTATTTTTGTGCCAGTACCATGCTGTTTTGATCACTATAGATTTATAGTATAGTCTGAAGTCTGGTAGCATGACACCTCCTGATTTATTTTTATTTCTGAGTAATGTCTTTGCTATTTAAGTACTTTTTTCTGTTTCCACATAAAGTTCAGTACTAATTTTTTCAGATCTTTAAAGTATGACACCGGTACTTTAATAGGGATTGCTTTAAATCCGTACATTGCTTTGTGTAGTGTAGAAATTTTAACAAAGTTTATTATACCTAGCCATGAGCATGGTATGTTTTTCCATCTGTTAACAAATTCAGCTATTTATTATACACAATCATATCGTCTACAAAGAGTGACAGTTTGATCTTCTCTTATCCTATTTGGATACCCTGGATTGTCATCTCTTGCTTCATTGTGATGGCTAAGACTCCATGTTAAAAAGCAGGGGAGAGAATGGGAAACCTTGTTTGTTTTATTATCTAAGTGGAAATGATTTCAATTTTACTACATTCAATATTATATTGGCTGTGGGTTTGCTGTAGATGGCCTCTATCAGTTTAGAAAATGTTCCTTCTATACCTATTTTTTTAAGCGCTCTGATCAAGAAAGGATCCTGGGTATTATCAAAAGTATTTCTGCATCAATTGAGAGAATCATATTGTCACAGCTTTTTATTTTGTTTATGTGATGTATCATGTTTATAAATTTCCATGTATTGAACCATCCTTGGTACTCTGGGATGAAACCCATATGGTCATGATGTATAACGTGTTTGATGTGTTTCTGGATTATGTTTCCCAGGATCTTATTGAATATATTTGCATCAATATCCATTAGATATATTGGTCTATACTTTTCTTTTCTTGTTCAGTCTTTTCCAGCTTTGGGGATCATGGTGATATTTTATTCACAGAATGTGTTGGGAAGCATTCCTTCTTTTTCTATTTTTTGTAAAATGGTAAGTAATATAGGTTATACCAAATCTCTTTAAAGGTTCGGTAGCATTCTGATGTGAAGTCATCTGGTCCCAGGATTTTCTTTTTACATTTTTTAATATATTATGTATTTATTTACTTATTTATTTATTTATTTATTTTTTATTTTTTATTAAGTCAAATGCATCTAGATCATGAATACATTTGTGCATATGAGGGGTACAATGTGTTGATTTATTTGTACAGTCTGACGTGGTTAGATCAAACCAATAAACGTAGCTTTCACCTCATTTACTTGATTATTGTGCTAAGACATTTATGTTCTACACTTGACAGATTTCACTTGTACCCTTGTCATATACTCCATAGATGTTGTCCCTCTTTTTACCTTCACTCTGTCAAACCTCCACCCTTTCCTCCCTTTCCACTCCATTTCTCTCTTTCATCTTGTGTTATAGTTGTGTTCTATCTTTCATAAGAAAGTGTGAGTAAATATAAGTAGGTTTCATAGAAGTACTGAATATGTTGGATACTATTTCCCCCATTCTTGAGACTCTTTACTCAGTAGAACATAGAAGGATTGGAATTTTCTTTGGGGGGAGACTTCTTATAGTTGATGCTATTTCAGAACTTCATATAGACTTGTTCAACAATTCCACTTCTTTCTGGTAAGTCTATGAAGGTGGTATGTTTCCAAGTATTGGTCAATTTTCTTCAGATATTCAACTTCAGAGAACAGATTTTTTTGTAATGTTCATTAAGAATTTTTTGAATTTGTTTTTTATTTATTATTACATCATAGCTGTGTACATTAATGCAATCATGTAGCACCATACACTGGTTTTATATATCATTTGACATATTTTCGTCACACTTGTTAGCATAGCCTTTCTGGCATTTTCTTGGTTATTGTGTCAAGACATTTATAGTCTGCATTTAATAAGTTTCACATGCAACCTTGTAAGATGCACCGTAGGTGTGATCCCAGAAATCATTCTCCTTCCACCCATCCTCCTCCCTCCATCCCTCCCTCTCCCCCTTCCCCACATTCTTAGGTTATAATTGGGTTATAACTTTCATATGAAAGCCATAAGTTAGTTTCATAGTAGGGCTGAGTACATTGGATACTTTTTCTTCCATTCTTGAGATACTTTACTAAGAAAAATATGTTCCATTTTTATTCATGTAAACATGATAGAGGTAAAGTCTCCATCTTTCTTTAAGGCTGCATAATATTCCACAGTGTACATATGCCACAATTTATTAATCCATTTGCGGATGGATGGGCACTAGGGCTTTTTCCATATCTTAGCAATTATGAATTGGGCTAAAATAAAAATTCTGGTACAAATATATTTATTATAATGTGATTTTTGGTTACTGGGTATATACCTAGCAGAGGAATTATAGGATTGAATGGTAGGTCTGTTTTTAGATCTCTAAGTGATCTCCAAACATCTTTACAAAAGGAACTTATTAATTTGCATTCCCACCTGCAGTGTAGAAGTGTGCCCTTTTCTCCACATCCACGCCAACATCTCTGGTCTTTGGATTTTGTTATATTGGCTAATCTTACTGCAGTTAGATGATATCTCAAAGTAGTTTTGATTTGCATTTCTCTGATGAGTAAGGATGATGAGTATTTTTTCATATGTCCGTAGGCCGTGTGCCTGTCTTCTTCAGAGAAGTTGCTCTTCAAATCCCTTGCCCAGCCTGAAAAGAAATCATTTGTTCTTTTGTTGCTAATACATTTGAATTTTTTGTGGATTCTAATTATTAAACTTTTGTTGCAGACATAACCTGCAAATATCTTCTCCCATTTTGAGGGGAGTCTGTTTGCTCTACTTACTGTGTTTTGTCTGTGCAGAAGCATTTCAGTTTGATGAGGTCCCAGTAGTGTATTTTTGAAGCTGCTTCAATTGCCAGGGGCGGGGGAGTCCTCCTCATAAAATACTCATCCAGACCGATTTCTTCAAGTGTTTTCCCTGCATTCTCTTCTAGAATTTTTATCGTTTCATGTCTTAAGTTTAAATATTTCATCCAGTGAGAGTCTATCTTAGTTAATGATGAAAGGTGTGGGTCGAGCTTCAGTCTTCTACAGGTCGCCAGCCAGTTCACCCAGCACCATTTGTTAAATAGGGAATCTTTTCCCCACTGAATGTTTTTAATTGGCTTGTCAAAGATCCAATACCGGTAAGTAGCTAGGTTCATCTCTTGGTTCCCTAATCTGATCCATACATTTACCCCTATGTTTTTGTGCCAGTACCATGTTGTTTGATCACTATTGATTTGTAGTATACTCTGAGGTCTGGTAGTGTGATTCCTCCTGGTTTGTTTTTATTTCTCAATAATGTCTTGGCTATTCGAGTTTTTTTCTTTTTCCATATAAAACGAAGCATTATATTTTTCAAGATCTTTAATGTATGACAGTGAAGCTTTAATAGAAATTTCATTAAAATTGTTTATTGCCTTAGGTAGTATAGACATTTTAACAATATTGATTCTTCCCAGACGTGAGCATGGTATGTTTTTTCATTTGTTAACATCATCTGCTATTTCTTTTCTTAGAGTTTCATAGTTCTCTTCATAGAGATCTTTCACGTCTTTTGTTAGATAAACTCCCAAGTATTTAATCTTCTTTGGCATTACTGTGAATGTAATAGAGTCTTTGACTGTTTTTTCAGCTTGACTATTGTTGGTATATATGAAGGCTACCAATTTATGAATGTTGATTTTGTAACCTGAGTATTCTTTGATCACTTCTAAGAGTTTTATAGTAGAATCCCTGGTGTTTTCCAGATATACAATCATATTCTCTGCGAAGAGTGAATGTTTGATCTCTTCTGACCCTATATGGATAGCCTTGATCGCCATTTCTTCCCTACTTGCGGTGGCTAAAACTTTCATTACAATGTAAAAGATCAGTGGAGACAATGGACAACCTTGCCTGGTTCCTGATCTGAGTAGAAATGATTTAAATTTAACTCCATTCAATACAATATTGGCTGTGGGTTTGCTGTAGATGGCCTCTACCAGTTTAAGAAATGTCCCTTCTATACCAATTTTCTTAAGTGTTCTGATCAGGAAGGGACGCCGGATATTATCAAAAGCTTTTTCAGTATCAATTGAGAGAATCATATGGTCTTTATTTTTTTATTTGTTTATGTGCTGAATTATATTTATAGATTACATATACTGAACCAGATTTGAGTCCCTGAAATAAAACTCATTTGGTCATGATGTATCATTTGATATATTGCTGGACTATGTTTGTTCCAATCTTATTTAATATTTTTGCATTTATATTCATTAGCGATATTGGTATATAATTTTCTGTTCTTGTTAGCTCTTTTCCTAGTTTGGGGATCAGCGTGATGTTTGCTTTGAAGAATGTGTTGGGTAGTATTTGTTCTTTTTCTATATTTTGGAACTGGTTGAGTAATATATGTACTAGTTCCTCTTTAAAGGTTTCGTAAAATTCTGACGTGAAGCCATGTCACTGTGAATGGAATAGAGTCCTTGACTTCTTAGGGGTTTTCTTTTAAGGAGATTTTGTATGGTTGATGCTATTTCAGAATTTAATATAGGCCTGTTCAACATTTCCTCTTGATACTGCCTAAGGCTAGGAAGGTCTCATGCTTCCATGTATTGGTCAATTTCCTTCAGATTTTCATATTTCTGAGAGTAAAGTTTCTTGTAAGATTCATTAATTTTTTTTTTTAATTTCTGAGGAATCTGTTGTTATTTTATCTTTGTCTTTTCTAATTGATGAAATTAGAGATTTTACTCTTTTTTTTCTGGTTAGGTTAGACAAAGGTTTATCTATTTTATTGACCTTTTCAAAAAACCACCTTTTATTTATTAATCTGTTGTATAATTTTTTTTCTTTTTCATTTCATTTAATTATGCTTTAATTTTGGTTGTTTCTTTCCATCTACTGGGTTTGTGGTTGGAATGTTCTTCCTTTTCCAGTTGCTTGTAATGTCTCATTAAGTTATTAATCTCCTGGAGTTTCCTTCCCTTGAAGAAGGCTTGCAGTGCTCTAAATTTCCCTTTTAGGATTGCCTTTGTTGTATCCTAGAGGCTCTGATAATTCGTGTCTTTATTGTAGTTTTGTTCCAGAAATTAGTTAATTTCCTTCTTAATCTTATCTATGGCCCAGCTATCATTCAGCATAAGGTTATTTAACTTCCATAGTTTTGTATGAGTATGCAGATTTTTATTGTTACTGAGTTCAAATTTTATTCCATGGTGGTCTGAGAAGATGCAAGGAATAATTTCTATTCTTTTAAATTTACTAAGGGTAGACTTGTGAGCTAAGATATGATCGATTTCGGACTATGTTCCATGGGCTGATGAGAAGTACGTGTATTCAGTTTTGTTGGAATAAAGTGTTCTGTAGATGTCTGTTTAATCAAAATGCTGGTTGGTCAGGTTTAAATCTAAAATGTCTTTGCTCAGCTTCTTATTAGAAAATTTATCCAACACTGCCAAAGGAGTGTGAAAATCTCTGACTATTATTGAGCTCAGGGAAATCAAGTTGCTCATGTCTGTTAGAGTTTCTCTTACAAATTGAAGTGTATTCCGGTTGGGTGCATAAATATTAATAATTGAAATCTCATATTGAGTATTACCTTTAAGAAATATGAAGTGACCATTCTTATCCTTTCTTACTTTTATTGGTTTAAAGCCTATTGTATCTGCAAATAAAATTGCAACACCTGCTTTTTCTGATTTCCATTTGCCTGAAATATGGAAGCCCATCCTTTCACCCTGGGTCTATATTTATCTTTGAAGTTAAGATAAGATTCTTGTATGAAGCAAATATCTTGCCTGAGTTTTTGTATTCAGTCAGCCATCCTGTGCTTCTTTATACGACAGTTTATGCTATTCATGTTAATGGAAAATATTGATAAGCCTGGTAAAATTTTGGGTATCGAATTTTATTAAAAAGTTCAGTGGACATTTTTAATCCTTTCACCACTATGGAAATTAGAATTTGAGCAAAAATTTTTGAGTGAGTTTTCTTTTGTGGTAGAGAATTGTGCTGGTCATTATGGAGGATAGGTCTGAAAATTTTCTGGAGAGCTGGTTTAGTTATGGCAAATTTCTTCAACATGTGAATGTCATTAAAGTATTTAATTTCTCCATCATAAATGAAACTCAGATTAGCTGAATACAGGATCTGGGGTTGAAAGTTATTTTGCTTTAGGAGATTAAAAGTCGATGGCGACCCTCTTCTAGCTTGAAAAGTTTCATCAGAGAGATCTTCAGTCATTCTAATATTCTTCCCTTGGTAGTTTATGGTTTTGTTACATCTTGCTGCTTTCAGAATTTTTATCTTCACATTTACTTTAGTGAAGTTAATTATGATGTGCCTGGGGGATGTCTTATTCCAGTTGAGTTGTGCTGGGGTTCTGAAACTGTGTGCTATCTGATTTTCAGAATCTCTTGGCATGTCTGGAAAATTCTCTTTCATAATTTCATGAAGAAGGGTCTCTGCCCCTTGTGAAGCCTCTTTAGTGCCTTATTGAATTTTCCTAAAACTCTCTGATAGTATGATTCATTTTGGCTCTTTATTTCTCTTCCTCTTTGAGAGATCGGCAGTGTTCAAAAGCTTTGTCTTTAATGTCAGAAATACTTTCTTTTGCTTGTTCCACTCTGTTACTGAGGGATTCTACTGTATTTTTCAGATATCTTAGGGCTGAAAATTCTTGCTTTAATGTGTCAAAATCCTTGGTGATTTTGTCTTTAAATATGTTTTATTATTCAGACAAGTTTTGAATTATTCCTTGAATTTCTAATATCAACTTTTCCTCCATTCTATTAATCTTGCTTGCAATTCAAATTCTGAATTCAATTTTTCACATATGGGCCATCTGTTTGTGAATGGAATTTTCAGTTACGTCTGCCATATCTTTCCTTGGGAGATTGATTAACTCTATTTATTCATGGTACCAGAGTTTTTCTGCTGATTTTGCCACATAATTATTTTACACAGTTTGAGTAGATGAGTGGATAAAGGAAAGTTGGTTTGGGGGTTCCAGGAATAGTTATTAATCATTTCTTTGTTCAAAATCTGGGAATAATGTCTGTACCTTTTGCCCTGGAGCTTTGCCAAGGACCCGTACAGTGCTATGGCTTGAGAAACTGGGGACCTGCATGGTGTGGTGGGGCTAAGTGGCTCTGTATTTTTTTAGTTTGTCTCTGTCCTACCATAGCGAATCAGTTACTATGGGTTGAAATCCCAGCTGTGGAGAAATACCAGCAATTAAGTCACCCAGCCCCCCCCCCCCAAAGGCAACAATTGGAAGAGGAAAATCAAACCTTCCCACAACCATACACCCAGGGTCCCACTTGGATAGTCCTCAGGCCATTGGCCCAGTTCAAGAGGTCCAAATCAATTGTCTCTCTCAGCACCTGTCTCAGCTGGGAGAGTTTAAAAGTTCTCTGGAAACTAGATCACAGCGGTATGTTGACAAATATGATTTACTCCCATGCTTCATGAGCTCAGGAGTACCAACCCAGCAAATAGATTTGTCTGGAAAGTTTTATGACTCCTTCCCCACCTTGCACCTGTCACACCCAGTCACTGATAACCCCACAGGGCTGTTAGTCAATTACCTCCAATGAGTAGATACTCCAGGGCTTCCACCTGCCTGAATCACAGAAAGATGTATGTCTCCTCAGCCAGGACCCTGCCCTCTGCCACAATCTTGCAGGGGTTGGTGAGGCCTGACAACTGCGGGTGCTTAATGGAGGCTGGGGATGGGCTAC
>CAUYPK010012063.1:0-28015 GCA_963574355.1 Loris lydekkerianus | reverse complement strand
TACCACAAGACTTTGGGGAAAGGACCAAGGAAGGGGAAGGGAGGGAGGAGGTTTGGGTGGAGGGAGGATAAGGGGTTGGGCCATCTATGGTGCATATATTCACATCTATGGTGCATATTTTTATCTATAATAAAAAAAATTAAATTAAATTAAATTTAAAAAATCTGCATTTAGTAGTTGGTTTTTTGCTTATCATTTGTTATTCCCTATGTTAAATAATCTTCAAAAATATATATTCATATATATATTCCTAGGAATATGTGAAGTTTTTCAAGGGGCTATGTAGAGCCAGCCAGTTTTGAGAAATTTTCTACTTCCTTAACTTGTATGTAATTTTTTTTTGGAAATTGCCTCAGAATTTTCTTAAGTTCAAAACATCCCCCAACCCTCTATATTACAACTGGAATGATAGTCAATATTTACTAACTTATATAGCAGCAAATAAAAGAAAACTCCCAAATTTCTGTACCTTATAACAAAAATTTATATGATGCTCACATTGCACAGTGACTGCTGATTAGCTAGTGATTGCTTCAGACTAAAGGTCAACTTTAAATCTATTGCCTGGGCAGTGCCTGTGGCTCAAAGGTGTAGGGAGCCAGCCCCATATGCTGGAGGTGGTGGGTTCAAACCCAGCCCTGGCCAAAAACTGCAAAAAAAAAAAAAAAAATCTATTTCCTAAAGGTCTTCTTATTTCTCAGCTCTAGGTTAAAGAGCAGCCACCTATTTTGGACATATCAATGGAAAAAGTAAGTATGCCAGGGGAAATATATGGTAAATATATGATATATTTCTCAAATTTCCTATGTGGTTCTGTCACTGCCACTCATTTCTCAAGCCTGAAATGGCAAAAATAGGTAGACTTCTTCATGAAGATTTGTGACTCACAAGCAAACTGGAACGGATGCCTCTTTTTATGGGAGACAGTAATAGGATCTAACACAGCAGTCAACACCTCACCCATCTCACATTTTACCGAGGTTCCATGTAATAGAGCATAAAAATCTCCGTAGACCCAAATAAATGGGTACTTATAGTATGATATTTGTAGATATCAGAAAGCATTCTCAGTTAATTAATGAAACCACTTTAATTTTATAATACTGTCAGTTTTCTTTCTCTTATTCATATTAATATTTTTATATATATTTACTGGCTTATGTTGAAATGTTCTAAATTCAAAATAAAAATTATGGGTTAGATATTGAGCCTAATCTTTTAAACACTTAACTAGAATATTTTCAAAATATAGAAAATTTTATAATAAAATTTTTATGCATGATAACGTTTCAAATTTATTGATATATTCAGTAAGATAGTTTGAATTTATGGTTACAAATATCATTGAGCATTTCAGTTGTAGTTGAATCTTCTTTGTATTTCCTCTTATAAAATGTTTACCATTTCTACTACATAGCAATACAAAATGAAATGTGTTTAAACTTATATTTAAATTTCAAATGTCAGCTTAATAGTACGTATGGTGTCATATACTATAAAATTATTTTGAGGTGGCATGTCATTTTTTTAAGCTATTGTCCTTCATTCCCATGCTCTTCCTTTTCCATCCTCTTCCGAGATGCAGCCACTTCTCCTTGGCTAACTGAATTCTTATTGAATTCTGCCAAAAAGAAATGCAAGAAGGAGATTGCAAGGCATGAGAATGTAAAAGGTATTTTCTTCTTCCCGGTTCATGCCGCCTTAGCAATTGCTCCTTCCCCTCCCAGCAGTAAGTGATTTCAAGTTTCTAGACTGCAAGTATATACATACACTTACCATGGATTCTAGGTTTAATGAGTTAGCTCAACCCCCTGGAACTGTCTGTAATGCATTACTTATTTAATTGATTTAAACTTGGTTGTACAATGATGAAAATGCAATATGAGATTCAAAGACTTGGGAAGGAAGAAATATTGGAGTGCATTTATCATGTATGACCTGCATGACATCCTCCATTACATCACTAATAAGGCCTAGAAGACACTCCATTCACGAAGACATTGATAAATACATTAGTAAAGGGAAGGCCAGAATACATGAAAATCTCTGTTGTGGAAGAACTCAGTAGGCTCCATATAACTATGGGAAGTGCAGCTGTTAAGATGATTCCCTAGTTTATTAGGGATTAAAATGACTAAGAGGTAGTGAGGTTCAAGTATTAGGATTTAACCATTATAGACAAGGCATCACTTTTTCTTTTTTATCATTTGTATAAACTTAAGACATACAAGTACAGTTCTGTTCCATGAATACATTGTATAGTGGTGAAGTTTGAGATTTTAGTGCAACTATCACCTGAATATGTATACTGTACCCTTTAAGTAGTTTCCCTTCTCCCACTCCTCTCCTGACCTCCCACCTTTCTGAGTCTCCAGTGACTATTACGTCATATTCTACGTCCATGTACACACATTATTTAGCTCCCACTTATAATTGAAAACTTAACAGTATTTGACTTCCTATTTCTGATTTGTTTTACTTAAAATAATAACCTCAAGTTCCATCCATGTTGGTACAGGAGACATGATTTCATTTTTTTATGATTTAATATTTTATTATGCATATATATAAATATATCATGTTTTCTTTATCCAGTCATCTGTGGATAGATGCTTAGGTTGATTCATATCTTTGCTATTGTGTATAGTGCTGTGATGAACATGCAGTACCACATTTTCACAGTGTCCAGCAGGTACACAATAGTGACAGAATGGTTTGATCTACCGAGACTCATGCTGGTGGTTAAATGCATAGGATGTTCCTAAAAACAAAACAGATAAGCAGCCTACTAAAATATTATTTTATCTTCATAACAGAAAACAATCGAGGCCCAGTGGCTAGAAATTCAACTTAAATTGTCAGAGCAACAGCTCCTTCTTAGGTATCCATTTCTAAGTCACTTCACAGATGGCAGTGTTTGTTATTGAGGAGAAAATTGAATCTTCTAAAAGGTTCAGCTTCCTATCACACAATATAGTATTTTCTTTGAACCACTGATGAAGCAAGGGTGTAGAAAACAAAGAATGAACTTTCATTATTATTCCTCATGAAGTACTTGAAAATTTTTTTTGTTTTATCTTATAATTTTGGAATTTAGTGAATTAGTGGTTTTAGCTCCCAAGAAAGTAATCTATGTTTTTATACAATTAAATATTTAGATGAATAACTGGATTCTTTTGGATCTCATATCATTGTTTCTGTAGGCAACCATATTATTATATTGATTAGGAGGTTAATTTGGGTGCTATTGTACAATGGTAACAAGGAAGACATTTTTGGGGATAAGGGGAGACACAGGTGATTCTCTGGGATGTGACTTAGTTTTGCCATGTCTATGAAGGTAGTTATAGGAAAATTATAATGACCATAAAGGCAGGACCACTAAGTACACTGATGCTTAAGGAGTAAAAATTTGGATGACTCAAATAAGTAAAAATTCCACCCACTGAAGCTGTGGCTGAGAATAAAAACAGCACGTAATGGATGAAAGCAGCATGGAAATAATAAATAGTGTTATGTTCCTTTATTATTTTCTACAAAAATTAACTTTATAGTTTAGTTATTAGGTTAAGAAATATTAAAATGGAACTAGATTTCAATTTGAAGACTAATTTAACATCACCTAAGGTTGAGTAGTATGACTTAAAGTGTGTAGCATCTTTGGGGAAGAGAATAAAAAATATATTTATTTGTAAGAAATGTTTATTTTTTTATACAAACATTCACATATATATAGAATATTTGTGTGGATGTTGACTAGGCACAAAAGTAGCCTGTGAGGCTTGGGTTTCCATCCACAGTTCTTTGTTTACTGTTTGCTCTGTATTAGTTTCTGTTAAGGAATGCAAGAAGAATACTAGAAAGCAGGAGGGAGAGAAAGAGACATAGTTCTTCCTGGGTCCTTCCCATTATTTTCAGTGTCAACCCAGCAATGGTTTTTCATGTTGGCAGAGGCAATGACTTTCAGTTTACAGCTTCTCCAAATATTCCCAGATCTGGCCTCATCCCCTTCCTTAGAAATACTAGTAAACATTGGGTATCATTCTGTCCTCAGAGATTTGAGTCCATCTCTTTAGGGCACCTCATTTTTCACTAGTGACAAAGAGTGAGTAAATGAATGCCAACCTGAAAGTCATGCCTGGGTAATACTGACCTATAGTTAACTTTTGGTTTTTGTCCTTGATTAAAAAGAAACATGGATATCTAACTTCCTGTTTCCTTCTTTTTTATTTTCTTTGAATTGGGTTTATGGGTACTCAGTTGTTCCCTATACCCCAGGTGAAACAGGCTTAATAACCACATAAAACAAAAGTGGTAGTCAGTCTTTAAAATGATCCCAAACAATATTGTCCAAGGGACAAGGGCCAATTTGCACTTTGTGTAGTTTCCTACCACATGTGTCACAATTGGCTTGTGTGGCTAATAAAATGTGGTAAAAAGTTGATGATACGTGACTTCTGATAACTCACTGTAGTTTTTGCCTTTTTCTCTGTAAAATCACTCATTCTGGGGACAGCCAGCTGCTATGCCATGTGCTGCTCTCTAGAGAGGTCAACTAAGCAAGGCCCAGAGGTTTACAGCCAACACTGAACACGGAAGCAAGGTCTTCTGCCAACAGCCCTGTGAAGGAGCATCTTGGAAAGGGACCTGACAGCCCCAGTCAAGCCTTCAGATAACTTTAGCCCCCACCAGCACCTTAACCTCATGGGAAATCTTTAGGTAGCACGAACATGCTAAGCTGGTTCCTGGATTCCTAACCTTCAGAGACTGTACAATATAACAAACATTTCCTTGTTATAAGATGCTATTTATTGGGTTAATCTGTTACACACCACTAAATATAATAAATAGCATATCTTGTATCTTACAAAATATAATTTTATTGTCAGAGTATGTCCACTAAACAAAATAGTACTACACTGTATGTGTGGGGTTTGAGAATGTAAAGTAATTATCTTTACTTTAAATCTGTCTTTATTGTACTTCATAATTACTCTTGGGCTGAATATTTACAGGAGTAGATCCAAAGAAAAGGAACCTTCTAAAATCCTTAATTATTTTGGTATGTGTTAAAAACATGAAGTATATATTACGTCCAGCTTTCTAAAACTAATAGCAACAGCTTGTTTCTATTTATTTGAGCAATAAATATGAGGCTGAACTTTTAAAGATGGATATAGTTAGAATTAAAAAAATGCAACTACGAGCATATGGTTCTCTAGGGCCTGGAATCTTCCCTCCCACATTTTTTTGTTCTGCTAGTCTATAATTTCTTACAAATTTTAATTTCAATGTTAATAGTATATTGCATAAATTCTAAGTTATTCACTCCAAGTTTCCTAATTTTAAATTATATTTTAATTACTTACATTCATCTTTAAGATTTACATGAATTTACTGTCTCCTTTTTTTTTTTTTTTTAAGTATAGCTTTCTTTATTGTAAGAAACCATACTGAATTCTCACCTCCCGGCTTAAGTTTCTTTGTTTCTTTGTTTTCAGCTTAATATAAGGGTACAAATAACCAGGTCACAATATTTTAGTTTGGTATATGAAGTCCCTCTTGTGGTAGTGTCTCACACTCTAAAAGTGTGCCATATACCACTAATTTGTACCCATTAAGTGGGAGCATACCCATCCCCCTTCCTTCTTTCCTTTCCTTCCTTCCTTGTTCCCCCTTTCCCCAACTTGAAATGAGTTTTTTTTTTCTTTTGTTTTTTTTTCTTTCCTTTATGGGTGTAAATTAGATCTTCTACAGACTTCATATTAGTATTAACTACTAATTATTAGTATTGAGTACTAATTGGATGTTTGCTTTTCCATTCTTGTGATACTTTACTACAGTGGTTCTCAAACTGTGGATCGCGACCCACAGGAACTGTATTAAAGGGCAGCAGCATTAGGAAGGTTGAGAACCACTGTTTTACTAAGAAGAATGTTTCAACTCCATTCAGGTGAATACAAAAGTTGTAAAGTCTCCAGCTTTTTTTTTTGCTTTTTTTTAAAAATTAAATTATAAACACATAGATCATGTATATATTAATGTATTTATGGGGTACAATGTGCTGATTTCATATAGAATTAGGAACCCTTGCATCACACTGGTTAATATATACCTTGTCTCATTTACTTAGTTATTGTGCTAAGACATTTATACTCTAGACTAAAGGATCCAGCATGTATCCTGTATTCCATAGTGTACATAGACCAGTTTGTTGATGCATTCCTAAGTTGAATTCCTAGGCATTTTCGTTGTTTCCACATCTTGGAGATTGTAAATTGACTGGGACAAACAATCTATTTTATATGGGGATTGTATCAAATTTATAGAATGCTTTGGAAAATATATACATTTTAACAATGTTGATTCTTCCCAGCCAGAAACACTGTATACTCTTCCAATTGTTAATGTCTTCAGCTATTTCTTTTCATAGCGTTCCCTAATATTCTTTGTAGAAGTCCTTAACCTCTTTTGTTAGGTATATTCCTAGAAATTAAATTTTTTTGAAGATACTATGAGGGGAACTGTGTCTTTGATTAGCTTCTTAACATGATCATTATTAGCATATACAAAGACTACTGATTTGTGAACCTTGGTTTTATACCCTGAGATGTTACTGTATTTCTTGATAACTTCTAGGAGTCTTCTGGTTGAATCTCTGGGTTTCTCTAAGAATAATATGATAGCATCAGCAAAGAGTAAGCAAAAATTTAACCTCCTCTGCACCCATTTGGATGCCCTTTATATCTTTCTCTTGACTGATTGCATTGGCTAGAATTTCCAGAATTATGTTGCAAACTGGTGGTAATAGAGGACATCCCTATCTTGTTCCAGTTCTAAATGGGAAAGATTTCAGTTTTACTCCATTTTGTATGTATTAGCTGTGAGTTTGTCATAGAAGGCTTCAATCAGTTTAAGAAATGTGCCACCTATGCCTATATTTTTAAATGTTTTTGTTAGAAAAGGATGCTGAATTTTATCAAATGCTTTTTCTGCATCTATTGGGAAGATCATATGGTCTTTGTTTTTGCTTCTATTGATATGATGAATTATATTTATGGACTTGTATGTTAAACCAGCTTTACATTCCTAAGATGAAGACTATTTGATAGTGATGCATAATTTTTTTTTTTTTATGTACAGCTGTAATCTATTGGCTAAGATTTTATTGAGTATTTTTGCATTAATATTCATTAGTGAAATTGAAATCTGCAGTTCTCCTTTTAGTTGTGTCTTTTCCTGGTTTGAGTACCAAGGTGATGTTTGCTTCATAGAATGTGCTAGGGAAGGTTTCTTCCTTCTCAATGTTTTGGAATAGTGTCTGCAGTATAGGTACAAGCTGTTCTCTGAAGGTCTGATAGAATTGTGGTGTGAAATCATCTGGTCCAAGACTTTTTTGTTGTTGTTGGAATTTTTTTTTTTTTTTTTTTTTTTAATGTCTTGTTCTCTGTTGCAGAGATCAGGTCCTGTCTTTCTGATGTAGTGAACTAAATCAGGGCCTGGTTGCTTTGTTAACATTCTTTCCCCATAGGATTGTGGTTCTAAAGTTCTCACTGGATTAGTTAGGAGGCACATCACACAGTGTCTCCTAATAAAAATTCCCGGCTACTCAATTCACTACAACAGTGGATGCTCGAGCTCAGCATCTAGGAGTCATGCACTAGGAACCTGCAGATCATTTCTTCCACACAGCCTTCTGACAATGCATTGCTCAGCTAGCAGCCAAGCCAAATGGAGATCCACCCACCTGGAATTTACTTGTTACTAGTTATGGTCACTAAACTGTAACATCATAAATTTATGGTGTTATGTAAAATTTATGCTTTCATAACAGGACTTACCAGACAAATTTTAACAAGAGTAGAGTTTTACCTTGGTTGATTGTATTACAAGTTCCAAAAACTTGTTCTGTACCTGCTTCCTCTGTAGTGCCTGTGCATAAAAGTAGCATAATTGATCTCTAATGTGTAAATACGTTGTATGAGCCAAGGTTTATTTACTATACTTCTCAATTTGAGAAAATAATTTTTGCTAAATACTATAATTAATTAGTAAGCTTACCCTCCACTTATTCAAAAGGTATTCACTGAGTTAAATGTCCACATCATCTGTAGCATGGAAAACATTTTTTTAAATAATGGAAAAGCTTCTATTATAAGAGTATGCATTTCAATAGAAGGAATAAGATATGCATCAGAATGACTATTGGCATTACTAGAATTTCAGTATTCAACATAATATATTTTAATAAATTATAGCCCTAAGGTCACTAGACATGTTCAATAAAATAAATATTATTAAGTGCAAATATATAAAAATGTCAACACTAATAAGAAATTTAAATTAATTTCAGTGAGACATACCCAGTGTTGTGATGTTAACATTATACATTTTTGGTAATGAATTAATTTGACAAAGAAAAAAATTGTATTCTCTTCTCTCCGCCTCTTTTTCCTGTCTGTCAATATTTTTCTCTCCTCTCTTTTTGTCTTGGAAATGACTAATGAAGCTAAGTAAAGTATGGAAAATCATACATTGTTTGAGAAAAGAGAGTTTTAAATTCATAAGACAAATTAATAGAAATAAAGGTTAGATATCATATAACTCAGTTCAGATGACATTCTGTAAGGAAAAACTGTATAGGTACAAATAGTAAATCAGTAATTTCTAAGGGATAAGAATGAGAAGCAGGGGTGAAGTAGAAAAGATCATAGAGGAATTTTTGAGGTGTTCTATATTTTGATTTAGATAGTGGTTTCATATTTATTAAAATTTACAGAACTGTAAACTAAAAAAAAAATCACAGGATGTGTTATTCTCTATATATATAACATTATGTATCTACATGTATACATATGTACAAATATACACACACATATATACATGATAGATAGATGATAGATAGATAGATAGATAGATAGGAATGTTTTGAACAGATTCTCATTATATTAATATCTAGAAATGGCCAATTCTGGTATGCCAGACACCATCTTCTCTAAAATATCATAAAGTAGTTTTATGGAAAAATGGAAAGTGATAAAGGAAATGAATGAAATATATATGGTATTTTACTTAGGCTTGCATTTGAAATCTTCAAATGTCAAGAATACTGTTAGGGATGAACAGGTTGCTGTTCTTTAGCTTCACACCAGAGCTGCTCATTTTTTATTTGCTTAGACAAAACTGAATATGAAGACTGTTGGAAGAGGAGAGATGAGCCTAACATCACCCATGCAGAAAGAGTCATTGTTCAATTACCGGTTAGATCACATGAGAGGAAGGAAAAGAGTGAGATGAGACCAGTGCCATATCCATTTTAATAAGCCATTGAAGTGCAATGAATGACTTACCCCATGAGTGAATGTGCCTGCACATTGTCATTTCTGACCCTGACTTCCTAGTTATTCCCTTTTTTATTCCTTGATGTTCAGCTAATGCTAAAGTATGTTTGTTAATCAAAGTTTTATAGTTTTAAGGCCATGGGTTAGAATTTTTAGAACAAAAAGTTTACAGTAGCTTTCTGATGTTGATTTCTGTCTGCTCTTTTTACTTATCTGTAGGCAATTGAGTTGCCCAAGAATCATTGAAATCTGACAGCTTCCATAAGCTCTACTATTTAGATATGAATTATTACTCTTCCCATATGATCTTCGTTGAATCTAAGGTTAAAAAAAAAAAAAAAAAAAAAAGTAACAAAAAAACTGGAAAGCAAATCCTAATACTTTTCTTGGTTGTAGGAGCTCACATATAGGCAATTCAGTGTAAACTGCTCCAGAAATTTATTGTTGGGATTGAAACTAGATATCATTCAGCATTCTTAGAATGTGTTCTTTTTAGAAGGCCCTTTAATAGAGGGAGGATTTTTAGAGCCAAATGAATCTGCATTTGAGATTCCAGATTTAATACTTAATAATTTTGTGAACTTACACAAGATACTTAACCATTTTCAACAAGTTAATTATCTGAAAAATTGGAATTAATACTTATTTCTTAGTATTGTTTTGTGTATTGGTAGTAGTAAATATAAAGTACCTAACATAATAAATAGAATAGTATTATATAAACTAGAACATACCTTCTTTAAAAAAAAAAAAAAAATGTGGGGCAGCACCCGTGGCTCAAGGGGTAGGGCTCTGGCTCCATATACCAGAGGTGGCGGGTTCAAACCCAGCCCCGGCCAAAAAAAAAAAAAAAAAGAATTTTCAGGAGCTATGCATATTTACCTCTGTGAAAAAAAAATAATAAAAACAATTTTAAAAATAACTAAGTAAATACTTTGGCTAGTAGAATTATTTCTAGAATACTTCCTAAAGGGAGAAATGCTTCCTTGATTATCAAGAAATGATTGTGCTTGCTTTAACAAAATGTTTTTCTTCAAGTTCTTCAAAGTATGATGTTGATGCTTTGATAAGGATCACATTAAATCCATAGATCACTTTGGGTGGTGTGAACATTTTAATAATTTTGATTCTTCTCAGCCACGGGCATGATATGTTCTTCCATTTGTTAATGTCTTTTGCTATTTCTTTTCTTGGGTCATTGTACAAAGTTTCATATTCATTGTACAAAGTTTCATAGTACTCTTTACAGATTTCCTTTACATCCTCTTTTAAACATATTCCAAGGTATTTCATTTTCTATAGAACTCTGTAAAAGGTATTGTGTTTTTTATTTTATTGTCAGCTTGAGTGTTATTGGCGTATATGAAGCCTACTGATTTGTGGATTTTGATTTTATATTCCAAGACATTACTATATTTCTTAATAACTCCTGAGAGTTTTGTATTTGAGTCTCTGGGGTTTTCCGAGTATAAGATCATGTCATCTTCTAAGAGTAGGAGTTTGATCTTCTCTGTCCCCATTTGAATAGCCTTGAGCTCCTTCTCTTATCTGATTGCAATGGCTAGGACTTCTAACACTATGTTGAATAGCAGTAGCAGTCAGTAGTGGGAATCCTTGTCTAGTTCCAATTCCAAGTGGAAAAGCTTTCGGTTTTACTCCCTTCATCGTGATATTGGTTGTGTGTTGTAGATGGCCTCTATCATTTTAAGAAGTGTCCCACCTAAGCCTATTTTCTTAAGTGTTCTTGTCAGAAAATTGATGTTAGTTTTTATCAAATGCCTTTTGTGCATCAATTGAGAGAATCATATGGTCTTTGTTTTTTATTTTATTTACGTGGTGAATTATTTTATGGATTTTACATATGTTGAACCAAGGTGATATTTGCTTCATAAATGTGTTGGGAGGATTCTTTCCTTCTCTATGTTTTGGAATAGATTGTGCAATTTAGGTACCAGTTCCTATTTGAAAGTTTGGTAAAATTCTGTTGTAAAAACATCTGGTGGGGATATTTCAGTCTTGGAAGACTTATATTGTTAATGCAATTTTAGTGCTTAATATAGGTCTATTCAAAATTTCTAATTCTTTCTCCTTGTGTTTAGAAGGTAGTATTGGTCCATTTCCTCTATATTTTCAAATTTCTTGGGATAGAGATTTTTCTTGTAATTATTGAGGATCTTCTGTGTTTCCATAGTATCTGTTGTTATTTCCCTTTTTGTTTCTGATTCAAGTTATTAGATATCCAAATTTTCTGTTTCTGGTTAGTCTGGATAAAGGTTTATAGATTTATTAATCTTTTCAAAGAACTAACTTCTTGTTTCACTGATCTTCAAATGATTCTTGTGTTTTCAGTTTAATTCTGCTCTAATTTTCTTTTTATAATCATTGCATAGCATAATGAACTAATAAAAGTAAAACAAAAAATAATTAAATAAAAGGAATAGTAATTTATGTTAAAACTAAATTGTATATTTTGCAAATATTAGATAAAAGAGATTCACTGAAATTGGCAAATTACAAGTACATGAGGCATTTTTTTTTTTGTTTTTTTCTTTTGTGTCCCTAAATGGGGTAGAAGGTGGAGCATTATTTTAAAGACTAAAAAATATTGTATTTTTCTAGATGGAATCTAATACATTGATATTCCAATATAAAAACATGAATACAGAAATTGCCCATTGTATATTAAGGGTGTGACATAAAAGAAAAGGATATGGAAAGTGTATTGGTGGATGCATACTATATGGGAGAAAAGATTTCTTTTCTCACTCATTGATGAGTTCATTGCTGAGGCATCTATAACAAAAGACAAATAAACAAGAACAAAATATAAAAATCTATTTGATAGAAATTTTATGTGACAAAAGAGGCTTCAGAAATGAACCCAAAGAAAAAGAGAAACCTGTATATTTTTATGCTTAAGTTTGATGAAGAGTGGACAGTCATGGAGAAGTATGATTGGACATTGGGGAATGACCTAATAGAAACAAACAGAGGGGGGGATTTAGCAAGACCTGTTTGTTCATATTCTTCTTTGTGTTCTTGTGTCTCAGAAGAGAAGGACATTCCCCAGGGCATAGGGAGGGCACCAGAATGACCGTCTTACTACTTCAAGTTATGGTCAGCTAGGTATTATGACCTGGTTTAGAGGAGGAACTGAAGGGAAGGTTGACAGTCATCTTTCTGCTCCTGCTATCTTTCTAAATGGCATGGCACAATATTTGTGGTAGTGTGTCTTGAACCCAATCAATACTCAAAAAGTAATCTTTGATTTTACATCATTTGCATGGATAAATTATATATATTTATGTTATTTACATTAAAATGAATACATTTGAAAGTGTGAAATTATTTCATAAATATTTACTATTTATTTTATAATTTTCACCTGCAATTGGCTTTTTTTATTTAAAAATATAATTTTACCAGAAAACTTTTCTTTAATTCCCTATTTTAAATAAACAAAATAAAATAAATAAAAATAAAATGAACCAATATAGGTATATAGGAAAATGTAAATATTTGGAAAAAATTCAAATGTATCACTAAGACATTTCATGCAGAGAAAAAGAAGTTAGTTTTTGACACATATCTAGAGGATAATTGAGAAGACAGAAATTACGTATGTACTTGTGTGTATGATGTGACATTATATGCACAACTGTATAATGTCAATTGGGCTGGGTTCCAGGTTTAGCATTCCTCAAAGAACCTGGTCAGACTGTGAGAAGTAAAGCACTCTTTGACAGATGCCAACAGTTTGAATACTACATGCCTAAAAGAAGAGAAAAAAGACTGCAATCACTCATGTCAAATTCCAGCTGCCTCCCTAGTTGGCTTGTGCATATTTCAAACAGATATCAAATAAATTATTTCACTCTTCCACAGCAAGTGTTAGAGTTGATATTTCCTGTTCTAATTCAAGGCTAGCCCTACAAAAAG
Organism: Loris lydekkerianus; assembly: GCA_963574355.1. NCBI lineage: Eukaryota > Metazoa > Chordata > Mammalia > Primates > Lorisidae > Loris > Loris lydekkerianus. The sequence goes on along the minus strand of CAUYPK010012063.1, from coordinate 14,735 downwards.
GTGTAAGAAACTGTTCAGGTGGAGCGATGTGTGGAGTATCTAATATTTCCACTTGGCCTAATAACATACCTTATGTTATGTGTTTATGTGTGTGTGTACAATTAGCAAATCTTATATCTTTGACAATGAAATCTTTTAGATTCGAGAGTACATTTGTCTGTTTCAAACAGAAAATTGACACACAGGTTTAGAAATTTGAATAACATTCATATTACATGTTGTGTGTTGTGAATTGCTGATGTTTTGAGGGGGTCATTTATCAATAAGTACCAATATTTAAAATTAAAATATTATTTTCTATACTACTATAAACAGACGGGTACTGGCGTGTGGCCTGTTAGGAACTGGGCTGTGTACAGACAGGAGGTGAGTGGCAGCCGACTCAGCAAAGCTTCATCTTTATGGCCACTCTCCATTGCTTGTATGATTACCTGAACTACACCTCCTGTCACATAAGCAGTGGCAGCCGGGGCATCACAGTTCACAGTAACCTCCAAGTCCCAGGCTTAGGAGATTCTTTTGCCTCTGCCTCCCAAGTAGTTGTGACTACAGGTGCCCGCCACAATGCCCAGCTATTTTTTGTTGCAGTTTGACCAGGGCCAGGTTTGAACCCACTACCTTTCGTATATGGGACTGGCGCCCTACCCACTGAGCCACTGGCACCGCCAGGCACTAGATTCTTATAGGGGCACAAACCTTATTGTAACAGAGCACGTGAAGGATCTAGGCTGCACAACCTGATGACAATGCCACGCCACCCCCTGCCCTGTCCATGTAAAAATTGTCTTCCATGAAACTGTCCCTGGTGCCAAAAAGGTTGGGGACCACTGGTATAAAAGGTTTGTGTCAAAGTTTTCATAATACACACTATACTCATATGAATTGTGGAATAAAATATACATTAATATATTTGTTGCTTTGAAGTTCAGAAAAATTGTTAAAAACCTAAATGTTTATCAGTAGAAGAAAGGATCAATAAATCAATGCATTGGTATATAGTGCAGAAATTTATAAAAAGTAAGGTACACTTAGATGTGCTTATTGAATAAAGATCACCCAAATAAATGATTAATATAAGAGAATGAATATTGTGACATTTTCACTATGTAAATATATTTGAAGATGTACATTTATATAAACAGGAGGTAGAGCTCTTTGTTTTGCTTGATGTATTTCACACATGCATACAAATTCCTGAATGGATACACAAGAAACTGTTCTTAGTGGTTATAGATGAGTGATTAGGATAATTAATTCTGCACTTCATATAAACTATTCTATATAATATGACTCAATATTACATAGTGAATAATACTGAGTACCTTCTCTCCTTTCTGTTACTCCTACCCTTGTGAACATTTAACTTCTTGAGTTATCAAATGAATCCAATTATACTCATTATCCTTGTTTACATCAATAACCATGGGAAGCCAGGACCGCCAGGACAATCCTTATTCCTTAGATTCCCATCCCCAAACACTTCTAATCTTCTCCATCTCTCATTGATTTCCACAGACCAAAATGTTCTAAGGGTGTTGCTGCAATTCACTTGTCAATGATGAAGAAAATCTCCTTTATCTTCTCTAATTGATACTTAATCTGAAACCTATTTTTCCTAAAAATACTGCTTCCCTTGTTACCCTGTTACAATGGTAGCTAGGATATTGTCGACATTTTCCTTGTTTCTAATGTGAATTTCTAGGTAATTCTCTTTACCACCTTCCCAAGGCATTCAGATCTAAGTCTCTTGTCTTCAAACTATATCTATATTGTCCTTGATGCTATCTTACACTGAAGATTCGCTCTCATTGTTTAAAATGTTAGCACCTGTCTCAATGCCATTCACTAGAACTATCTATTCCTTTCATAACCAGTGGTAATTTTACTTTCCACATAGATAATTATTGTAATATTTTAACATATAATTCTTTCACTTCCTGTCTTCCAATAATCTGACTTCTACCCTACTTCAACCACTCCAGTTCCGGGTTACTGGAAATAACAAAAAAACCCTGAAGCATTTTAGTTCATTCTTTTATGTCTATCTCTTATCTTTTCAGCTCACTCCCAGTATTCTCACAACCATTCGCCGGGTTGCAAAGAATAATTCACTGCTCACATCTCACATGACTGTCTCTACTCACCTCAAATTGCCATTTCCCAAATTACTTGCATTATATTCCTTGGACTTTCATTATAGTCACTTTCTTTTTAACCCTAAACTTCTTTGCTCCTTTATTACTTCATTGTACTCATTTGTAGAAATGCCAACCCTTATAAAATCAAACCCTGATTAATCTGTAACTGCATAGCTGAATATGACTGAGAAAAAATGCATACAATCAATGACAGCTTGCTATGGCAATGTTAAATTTGATGCAACCACCTTAGTAGAACATTTATTGCTGCTTCCCATTCTTATGAGACTCTAGTCAAGTCCATTCATTTGCTCACTTATTTTGCAACTTCTCCTTTTTCATTAAACATAATGCTTTGCTTTATCACTGTATCTTTATTCTTTTCTAATGATCTTTTTTTATTTTCAAGACAGAGCAATCAGAGAAGAATCATTCTGCCACAACACAACTCTCAGCATATTATATGTACCTGTACAAAATGCCTTACATTCCATAAAGAAGAATGAATAATTCAGCTGTTCCACCTAGACATTATATTTTCCATAGACAGTTCCACTTATTTTCAAGTGGGTGGTGATTGGGATAACTTACATTCCACCTTGTATCACTTGTTTGAGAATTAAAAAAATAAAAATAGTAGCAGTTGTGTTAAGATTATAAGGTTTTAATTCTTCAGCTCTGATTCTTTCTTAAATTTATTTCAGTCAGACTTTGTTCTTATCATTCTATCAAACTATTGATTTCTATGTTTCCACATTCAATGAGCAGTTCTTAGGCTACAACTTACTGAATGTACCATCACCATTTGCGAGGGTTGGTAACTACTCTTCTTAAAATTCATTATCTGCTCTTCACCTGGGACACCAGAATTACTCTATTTTTCTTTAACCTTATTGGTTTTTGTTTTTCAGTTTACTTTGAAAGTCCCTTTACTTCTCCCTGATAATTAAATACTGTAGTGCATTGACATTGAACATTTTTTTCTTCCCCGTTTAGATGGTATAGTAGATTGATTGAAAAAGTCCTCTTTAGACATGCATCTGCAGTGTGTGGCTGTTCATTCCATGAAAAAATAGAGTCTAAGAGTCTATTTGTCATTACTTTCGGTCTTGGTTGTCTTTGATAAAATAATGAGACAAAAGTAATATTTTATCAGCTTTGAGTCTAGACCTCAAGAACGTTGCATACCTCTACTTTCTCTTTGGGAACACTATGATCATTGTGTGAACAAGGCTGGTTTAGCTTATTGGGTGAAGGAAAATATGGATAGTCCAATTATATCATGGTCTCACATGAGGGCCAAGCAATTTTCAGATTTATAAACAAAGAAAATAAGCCAAATTAAACTACCCAGTTTCCTGCCAATCTGAGAGCTGACCACAAGCCTATGAGCAAACACACTCAAGATCAACTGATTCTATTCTAGATTAAAGTAACTGTTCAAATGACCTGTAGATATTAGGGCAATAATGCATGGGTGTTTATTTAGGCCACCAAATGAGGTAACAGTTATTTTTATTGCCCATATGTAAAGGAAGAGCACAATGTATAGCCAAATTCTTCAAATTCTTAGAGTCCTAGAAGGCAAGGAAAATATTATCTTTCTGCAATTGTTATTTATTTATTTTGTTTTGTTTTGTTTTAGAGCCATAGAATAAGCAGAAATTTTTTTGCTTTGCTTATTTCTGCTTACTTTTTCAACTGGGAATGTGAGGAAAGTGTGAAGAATGGTTTGGGGCTACTAGAGATTAAAGGAAAATAATAAAATTTAAAGTCCTGGTGAACTGAAATGGACAGAACTTCTCCTTTTGCATTCAATGTCTATATCTACAAAGCTTGGGGAAGATACAGGACAAGGCAAAATAAACCCAAGGGTTATGACAATAAGTAGAATGTGAAGAGGAGAAGAAACATTATTTGAATGTTACTTTTATTTATTTTATTATTATCATTATTATTATGTATTTATTTATTTATTTGCAGTTTTTGGCTGGGCTCCGGGTTTGAACCTGCCACCTCCGGTATACGGGGCCCTGAGCCACAGGCACCGCCCATGTTACTTTTATTTTTAAAAGTGATTTATAAGGAACAAACAGCAATAATAAGTCATAGTCACAAGAAGCAGATTTGGGACCTCCCTTCCAAATTTCCTTTTAAAAAATTCTACACTTCATGCTAGAATTATTTTAATCCTTTTGGATGCCATCTATAGAAAAAAAAAAAAAGATATTCTCTGACTTATTGGATGTTTTTAATGAAATGTTTGCTTTTGTTGATTTTTAGCCATTTTTCTAGTTTTATGCAAAAAGTAAGAATCTGTGTCTTAATTGAATCCATTACATAATGCATTCATGAAATATTCATGTCAATAAATACTTGTTTATATAACATTAGCTTCCATCTAGGCAAAAACATAGCTCTAAATGAAAAGACTTGAAAATTGGAAGAAGGTTAGAAAACGGAGAAAATTCTAGACATTAGATTATGTTGATGACATCAACGTATGCTTTACTGAGAATAGACACTATAAAACTGGATATAGCTGACTGAACAACAGAGAGAAAGAGAGGTGCCACAAAGATCAAGTTCAGGAACAAGGACTTATTTTTTATTTTAGTAGCCTCAATGTTATCCTTAAAATTAAAATTCAATGTGGATTCTCAGTAACAACAAGACATTTAGCATACAGATTTTAGATGGTGTACAATAATATCACTGTCAAGTAAAACAAACAAGGGATCCTGGATCATTCTAGCTCTGAAGTAGGAAATAGTCTAGATAATCCTGTAGTCCAGAAATAAGGTAATACAAGCATACACACATTCACACACACTCTAATGTGGATATGTCAAAGGAACATTGGCTCCCAATAGTCAAAGCTTAAAAACTTTGAGCACAAAAATAAAGTAGTATTAGTTCGTAACCAAAATTGTAAATAAATATTAATTGATCCACACTGACACAAATTATTTGAATAAATAAATGAATTGGGATAATAGGCAAATAAACCATCTAGAATTCCAAACAATTTATGTAGGTACTTCTCTGCTAAGGAGGTGGAGCCCTTCTTAAGGGTAGACTGCACATCATGATTTTTTTCAAAGAGCACAGTGTGAAAATAGAGGGGAAATAACTTTATAATGGATAAAGATTAAAAACATGACTTTATTCTGGTGATCAAGGTTAACATTAACATTGATATCATATTATAGTATCTACCCTTGAGATGATGTTAATGAACATGGAATTTTTCTCTGTGCAATTTGTTTCCTCAAAACATGTAATTCCACTCTAATTATAATGAAAATGTCATACAGACCTAAAATGAGAGATTTTTTTCAAAATACCTGATTAGTATTTCTCAAAACTGCCCAGGTCATCAAAAATAATGAAAGCCTGAGAAATTATCACAATGAAGAGGAGCTTAAGGAGACTTGATTGTTAAAAGTAAAATGAATAAGTTAATAAACTGCGGTATGTGTATACTATGGAATACTCTGCACCCATAAAAAACATGGAGGCTTTACGTCTTTTGTATTAACCTGGATAGAGTTGGAGAATATTCTCTATAGTAAGTTATCACAAGAATGAAAAAGCAAGTTTCCAATGTACTCAATACTAATATGAAGTCAGAACTAATACATTCCTATATAAGAGAAAAACACAATTTAATTCAAGTTGGAGGAAGTAGGGAGGAGGGAATGGGGGAGGGGAAGAAAAGGGGTCTGATATGCTCTCACCTAATGGGCACAGCTCCTGGATGTGGATCCAACTTCAACAGGAACTTCACCTAACAAATGCAAACATGGTAGCCTAATTGTTTGTACCCTCATATTAATCTGAAATTTAACAAAAGTAATATAAAGCTGTAGATGGCATCTCAGAATAGTAAAAAAAAAAAAAAAAAAAAAGATAAAACCAAGGCAATATGAATAAAGCATGAGTGTTAGTTAATGAGAATCTAACAGTATTGATTCACTAGCTGTGACAAGTGCACTGCCCTAGTGTAAAAGGTTAACACGAAGAATGTACATAGGGGCACTTGGTTCTGTCTTTACAATTTTTCAGTACTTATAAGACCATTCATAAATAAAAAACTGTATTTAAAAAATAAATTTAAAATTCAACTATACATCAAAGAGTTAAAAAATCATGTTGTGTACAAAATGGAAACACTGGGCCTACTGCCCAGACTGCTTAGCTTTCCAAATATTTCTAAAATCTCTTTCAATGGTCTGAAGCATCTTCCATGAACCACTAAAAATTCATAGGAAATGATTAAGAATCTATTGACTCAAAAAAAAAAGGGGGGGATTATTCTTGAGATTCACAAATTGAGTCTGACGATGTCCAAATTCTTGTAGGAAAACAAATCATGGATTCAGCACTCGTTCCTGTTTCCTTCTCAAAGTGAACAGACACACACATACACACACATTGATGTGCTGGCACAGAGAAGTGGTTTGGTAATTGGGATCTGGCATTGTTAATCCTAATCTGTATACTAAACACTAAACCAGGTACTTGGGCACACACAAGAAAAGAAAATGATAAGTGGGGAAGATAAAGGTAAGGTAATATATCTCATAGAAATCCTCCACCTCATAGGTGGTTAATATTTTCTTGTTTTAAGAAGTTGAGTAGGTAAGATTTGTATTTCTCTCATTTCCCAAATAAGACCATATATATTGCTTCTATGATTTAAAAAAAATAAGTTAAATGTAGTACTGGACGCATCTATGTTTGAACACTTCATCTTATAAAATGTGCAAATAGCTCCCCTAACTCTATTTTAGTTGGAAATATTATTCTTTACTCTGTAATATATTCTGTACCATTAAAGATGTATATTTCTCTTTAAGGGAGGATAACAAGATTCTGTTTCGATAGCAAAACAAAAAACCTGAAGTCTATAAAGTATTTTCTAAATCTAATGTGGGCTGGCTTTATAATAATATATCAGCGAATTCTATCTATTAACAGAACTTGGCTTGCCAATGACACGGAAGTGTAATATAACATTAGCAAAGAATTTTGGAGATCATTCTTGTTTTGGGTAATTTTGTGAGTAGATAGAGAGCTGCTGAAGCTGCGGTCTGCATTTGGACATGATATTTTGCTTTTCCATATAGGAATAAACACTTTTTTTTTTTTTTCTGACTGCTTTAGCACTGGTATGTTCATTTAAATTTAAGATGTTCCCAAATCAAACAAGCATCTAAACAGCAGTAAAATTCAACCATAAAAAAATGAATTCCCTGACTGACAAAAATGAAGCAATTCTGACATCTGAAGGGAACACATGTCCTTAGATCATTGATGACTTTCACTTCAAAATGCGGATTTCTCAGTGTCTTGATAAATCAAACTAAAGTGAAACATCACTCACAGGGTGTTTCCTTAGTTTCATTCTCTGCATTACACAAGTTTCCTTTATTTTTCTTTTAATAAAATGGACCATCAAAGGACTGGCTTAGGAAGAAATGAAAAGAAAGCACTAATATTTCCATGGGTTTTTAAAACAGACTTAGACTTTGATCATTTCTCATTAGATCAAAGAGTATTTGGTACTCTTTGAAGGGAACTGTACTGTGGTAACTATCAAAATTGATTCCCTACTTCATTATGACAAAATGAAAGGAAAAAATCTACTTTCACTGTGCATCAAATGCATTTGTATAAAACAAGCACAGATATAGATATATATAAAACTTTAAAATACGTAATCACTGTTCTTGGGTAAATAGATATACATAATTAAAAATAGAAAAAGTCAAAGATAATTTAAATTAAACAAGGTAGTATTCATTTTTCTATGAATATTTTTCTAAATTATTTTTATTTTTATTTATTCATATTTTTTGAGACAGAGTCTCATTTTGTTGCCCTCTTTAGAGTTCTGTAACATCACAGCTCACAGCAACATCAAACTTTTGGGCTTAAGCACCTCTCAGGCCTCAGCCGCCCAAGTAGCTGGGACTACAGGTGCCTTCCACAACCCCTTGCTGGTTTTAGAGATGAGGTCTCTCTCTGGCTGGTCTCCAACCTGTGAGCTCAGGCAATCCACCTGGCTTGGCATTCCAGAGTGCTAGGATTTTAGGTGTGAGCCACCGTGCCCAGCCTTCTATGAATATTTTTAAAATAAGTTGTATAACCCTAAGTGATAGAAAATAAATCTCCTGGCAATAATTTATCTCAATATTTTTCTTAAATAATTATCGAAGTATAATAATAATAATAATATATTAAATATAACTATCTTAAACTTAAATTAAAAATTGAAGATCTGATCCATAAGCCAGATCATTAAATATAAATTTCCTCAGGTTCTAAGGCACTTCCTAGAATAAAGATGGGTACCATGGAGCAGAATAAAATAGCTTAATGTTTAATGATATCTAAAATTAGAAAATAATTTAGTTACGTTTCAAATATTTTTTCACCTGTGTAAATATTTTGACATTTTAGCTACTTACCAGAGGTCTGTGTTATTTTAATTTAGTGTTTAATTATTTTCCTTAGTTGATAAATGCTGTAAAGTATTACGTATGAGTACAACTTGAGTTCTGAAAGTATTACGTATGAGTACAACTTGAGTTCTGAAAGCTTATAATGTAAAGCTGAGTGTATTTTATTTGTCAATTATGTCAAAAAAGTATATATAATATGGAATCCTCAGGTTAAAAAGTGAAACAAGGCAACTGGATCCTTTATTGCTACAATTCCATATGCCCTTGACACATGAGTATTTGTGGCCCTATTAAAAAGTTCTAAGCTATTGATTCAAAATAGTTTAGATATTAGAAATACTCTGTTAGGTATGGCATTATCAGTGATGGTCCATCACAGGGGATTTTGCTTCTGTAGAAATTTACTAGTAAATATATTCACTGGAACTATTTTGTCCCAATGCATTATAATTCAGTGTTATTGCTTTCTTAGAGACCCTCCTAACCTAGTAGATTTGAAATATAGTATGTATGTATGTAATATAGTGCAGTATATATATGATACTATATATACAATAAAGTACACACACACACACACACACACACACACACACATATATATAGTGTGTGTGTATTGTTAAAGACCCACTGTGACCTTTTTCTCCTCTTCTGTCAATTTAGACACTGTTAATTCAGAATGGATTTAATACTAATTGGAAAGTGAAAATGATGTTATCTATTGCTTTGATTAGTTAATTTATTAAAAGAATTTAGACTTTTTTATGATTTTTATTTTTAAAATGATTTTTATTACTGCCTTTAACATTTTTTAGGATGATTAAAAAACTATTAAAATTAAAAAGATTAAATTTCTATCTTTAGCCCATTTTTTAACTCATATCTCAGTATTACTTTTGTTGTAGGGTTTTTTTAGTGTCTTTACCACTATGTATTAGTTCTACAAGTTAATAACAGAGGATAATGGACTGCATGTGGCCACATTAAATTAATCGGTATGATTAAGTTAATTTTTATGCCTTAGAAATTTCTACTACCATAATAGAAATAAAAATATGCATAAACAGACAATTCTGTTTCAGAGACAGTTTGTCAAAAATTTTTTAAAAAGTTATATTCCAAAATTCAAACAATAACAAGTGTTGAGAAAGATAGGAAGAAACTAGAACATGTCATATTTTGGGGAATGTGAAATGGTGCAACTACCCTCACCTATGGTGCATATTGCAAGGGTACATGTCAAATCTATTAAGAGTAGAGTATAAATGTCTTAACAAATAGTAAGTAAGTGAGGTGAAGGCTATGGTAACCAGTTTGATGTAACCTTTCCAAATTGTATGTAAAACCAGCACATTTTACTGAATAAATGCATTAATTTACACAATTATGATTTAATTAAAAAAAAAAATAGTTAAGAGAAAAAAGACCAAGAAAATAGTTTGGAAATTTTGCAAACTGTGAAATATAGAGTTACCATATGACCTAATAATTTCATGGTTAATAGTATACATGAGAAAGGAAAACATATCCCTACAGAAGACTTGTCCATTAATGTTCATAGCATTATTTATGATAGCTCCAAACTAGAAGAAACCAAATGGTCATCAACTGATGACTGACTAAACAAACTGTTATATATTCACACCATGCAATATAATTTATCAATAAATGGAGGGCTACAACATGGACATCACAAAGGATCACTACAACATGATTCCATTTATGTAAATGGTCAAAAATAGGCAAATAGTTAGACATAAAGTAGGTTGATATTTGCCTAAAGCTAGAGGGTAGGGATATGGAAGGTAATTGGGAGTGAATGCTAAAGTCTATTTGGTATGCTTTTGAAGTGGTGAAAATGTTTCAAAATTAGACTATGTGGTTACAAAATATTTTGTAGTTGTCTTGTGGCTGTTGGTATTAACCTTCCATGCAAAGTTGGCTTGTATGTCAAGATCAATGATGCCACACGCACCAGGAGGATGAGTAAAGGATTATTACCCACATTATGGGACTCTCCAGGGGGAGCAGGGCTGCCATAGGCCATATTAGGTGACAAAAGTAAAGACAGAGGAGGGGCTTTGCTTTTTGCTGTGAACTGAAGGTGAGTGAGTGTCTTCATTGTGAGCCAGGGTTTGTATGGCTTGTGCTAAGGGAGAAAGGGTGAGGGATTTCTTACTGCTTTATCCAGAGATTGTGCAAAATGGGAGGGGGGAGAAGCAGGTACAACAGCTATTAAAAGCTTTAACATAAAACATCCAAAATAAGCATTATCCAAATAATACTGAGTTTTCCTCAGTATTATCCACATCTCTGTAAATATGCAAATACACTAAATTATACATTTTAAATAAGTGAATTTATGATATATGTATATATTCATCTCAATAAAGCTATTAAATATCAAAAAAACCTTACAAACAAAACATGTTAAAATACAGAACAAGCAGAAACTTTTTACATTGCTGATAGGACTATATAGTGATAAAACTACTCTGGAAAAACATTTTGGACTTTTTTCATTTATTTCACTATGAATATAAATTACCATTACAGGAAGCAATTCTAAGTATTTTTATACCAAAAGCTCATGCACTGGAGCTTTATTCATAACAGGCTAAAAGTTCAAATGCCCCATCAACAAAGGAATGGGTACACACACAAAGTGGGGTTTATGCAAACAATGAGATACCACACAGCAGTAAGGAACAGACTGCTGCTACCTGCAGCAACGTGGAAGGGTATCAGAGATGTTAAGTTGTATGAGAGGAGAAAGACACAAAGGAGTTATATGATTCGATGTCCTTTACATTCTTGAACTGACAAACTAAGAGTAGAAAAAAAGAGATGTCTCTATGACAGAGATGGATCAGTTAGGGCCACAAGGAAGGTTCTCTGAAGTACTGGAAATGTTCTATAAATTGCCAGGACTTTGGCTCAAAGAAGTGTTTTTATTTGCCAAAATTATAGCTTAGATATGTGAAATTCGATGTTCATTGATTTTTACCTCAAAGGCATCTATAAAATAGTAAAAATTAAGTAGGGGATGTTGGAGATATTGATGAATTAAAAAATTACAGAATACTGAGGTGCTGGAATTATGTTATGTATGGGTGCGTGAGGTTTTATCAGCTATGCGGTTACCTTATATATGCTTGAAATTTTTCATAACCTGAAACATTTGCTTTGTTAAGAAATTCATAGGGCAAGAATGGTGACAACACTTGAGAAATCATAGAGAGCCATATCACAGACCAGTTTTTGCTTTGTTTTGTTTTGGTTTTGCTGAGAATGTATAATTCTATTGAATTAGAGTTTTATTATTACAGGTTTAAAGACTTGATGAGGGGAGCTCATTGTGATATTCCCAATGAGATATATACCTAAAAATGACTGTTTCTGAAAAGAGTTACGGAATTATTCTAAACACAAGATGTACAGCCATGGGGTGTCTTAGTTTATACCTCTAAATATATTGCACATTTAAAAAGATTTATTTAATATGTTTTGCTATTTTTAATTGCATAACATGCAGAATGCCTAAGATTTCAGTTTTTAATACATAAAACTATATGTATTATATTTAACACATAAGACTATATGAAATGCCATAGATTTAAAATATCAAATGTTTTACTAATGTATATATTTAGAGATTCATGCCTTTGGGGTTTGGCAAAAATACAACTCATGATACGTTTTTGCTCATTCTGTTTCAAAGAGGCTAAGTGCATTATTCAGGACTGCAGTATAAACACATTGTATATTTAAGGCTTGTTCTGAATTTCTAATTCCCAGGTCAATTCTTTACTAAAATGCATTCTTTTATTTCATGTCAAAAGGTAGAAATAATATTTGAAAAGTCAATATCATGCCTCACAGGAAGCTGTAAAGGAATGTTTGCTTTAGAAAATGTAACCTTTTGTAAATTCAGATATTTTACTGTATGAGTCCATCTGTTTTCTTCAAAAGTCACATTAATATGAAGTCGACTATAGTATAGATGTCAACATATTTCTACAATTTAATTAAGGTGTTTTGTGGAAGTGTATATGTATATAAATGTACATATATACTTATATATTATTATAATTGTTATTTTTTTTCTTTTTTATTAGTATTAGATCATAGGTGTATACATTAATGCAATCATGGAGCACCATGCACTGGTTTTATAAACAGTTCAACACATTTTCATCACACTGGTTAACATAGTATTACTGGCATTTTCTTAGTTATTGTGTTAAGACAATCATATTCTGCATTCACTAAGTTTCACATGCACCCTTGTAAGATGCACCACAGGTGTAATCCCACCAATCACCCTCCCTCTGCCCTCCCTCCCCCCTCCCTCCCCTCTCTCTCCCCCTTCCCCATATTCTTAGATTATAACTGGGTTATAGCTTTCCTATGAAAGCATAAATTCATTTTATAGTAGGGCTGAAGACATGGGATACCTTTTCTTCCATTCTTGAGATAGTTTACTAAGAAGAATATGTTCTAGCTCCATCCATGTAAACATGAAAGAGGTACAGTCTCCATCTTTCTTTAAAGCTGCATAATATGTCATGGTGTACATATACCACAATTTATTGATTCATTCGTGGATCAATGGGCACCTGGGCTTTTTCCATGACTTAGCAATTGTGAATTGGGCTGCAATAAACATTCTGGTACAAATATCTTTGTGATAATGTAATTGTTATTTTTCAAGAATTAGTGGTCAAATGGGGAATATGAGATGAAAAGAGCAAATTATTTAGACTTAGAAATAACCTTCAATTCTTCCTCAAATATATAATCCATCAAAATAATCAATGCAAATTTTCATATTTTTTTTATTCCAAGCAGGTTAGTAAATTGAATTAAACTAGTGTTTGACCTTAATTTCAAAATACATGGAGGTTGGATAGTGTAGCTGAATCACTAGGTTATGACATTTGTAAATAGGGCCTCAGAGTTACTGAACTTTCCCCAAACTTACAGAAACCCAACAAAACCTGCATGGGTCAGAATCAGGATAATCCTACCATGTTCTACATTTTCTATTAATCTTAAGATGAAGCCCAAGAGATGATGATTCATCTTCACAAGGCTTTGTGGAGCATCTTTTAAGACTTCCTTCATCACCTCTTTCCAACTCTCAAAATTATTTTAATTTTACTGTCTATAACTCACAGTCTATCAGCAGCAGAATATCATACAATTTTTAACCTCATGTTAACCTGTCAAGCTAGGTCCTTGTTTGGAAAATCCCAGACCCTGATCAATTCCAGTATTTATTTATCTGTCCTGCTCTTGCACTGTCTGTGTGGACGCTGCACGTTCTCATCAGCAAACAAACATTCTCCTATTTACTCTAGAAAATATTGTACAAACTCACTCTACAAATTGCCTCCCTCCTAGGTATTAATTTAGGAACCTGTTCCCTTAATAGCAGAGGTTCTTGAAAGAGTTGTCCAAGGCTTTTCTCTAACTCTTCAGCCATTCCTTACTGAGCTGTTACAGGCAGGTTCCTCCCCAGACACCTCCCCAGCTCTTATCTGGTATTAAATTCAGTGGTGAATTTTTAGTTCTCATCTTGATTTATTTTCATTAATTGACAAAGTTAAGCTTTTCCTTTTTCTTGAAACATTTCTTTCAGGTAGCTGTTGGAAAACTACTTTCTCTCATGGCTGCTCCTTCTTAACTTTTTTTGCTGACTTGGCTTCATATCTCTGACGTCTCTGGACTTGAGAGAGCAGATGTTCTCTCCTCTCTGTTCATTCACACCTTTGGAGTTTCTATCTCGTCCTTTGGCTTTAAATACCATCCTTATGCTGATGACTCACATGTTATCTCCACCTCTCCCTTACACTTTAGATGTGTGTATACCTGCCTACTCGATCTATTTTGATGCCCACTAGGTGTGTGTGTGTATATATATATATATATATATATATGTGTGTGTGTGTGTGTGTGTGTGGGTGTGTGTACATATGTATGAAGCCATTCAACATCTGAATCTTATGGCAGAAAACTGAAAGATTCAGACATTCAACTGTTAGATATTCATGTATGTATTTTATAACCAGCGAGTAATGGCAATTTTTTACTCAGAATTGAAGTTACATACATTGCAAACATGATT
>CAUYPK010012062.1:0-20460 GCA_963574355.1 Loris lydekkerianus | reverse complement strand
TGTGTAGGTTGTCTCTTTGCTTTGGTTGTTGTCTCCTTAGCTGTACAGAAGCTTTTCAGTTTAATGAAGTCCCATTTGTTTATTTTTGTTGTTGTTGCAATTGCCATGGCAGTCTTCTTCATGAAGTCTTTCCCCAGGCTGATATTGTCCAGTGTTTTTCCTATGTTTTCTTTGAGTAATTTTACCGTTTCATGCCTTAAATTTAGGTCTTTTATCCATCTTGAATCAATTTTTCTGAGTAGAGAAAGGTGCAGGTCCAGTTTCAGTCTTTTATATGTATGAGATGGAGACTGGAGGCCTCTTCTGACTTCTTTGCCCTCAAACCCCACAGGATTGAGAGTCTGAATCTCTCCTCAACCCACTTAAAAGACACTTTAAACCATTAATCTTGGCTAAGCAGAGGCTTTCCCAGGAAAGCATGTATTGCTGGGATCTCTCCTGAAGTGGCTGCCCGCTTAGTTGTGCCAAAATCTGCCTCCCTCTATGCTCCTGAGGGCCAAGGCTGTCAGGCAGCTTTCCTACTGCTGAACACTGAAAGCTTCGCTCTTCTTGGGCATCTCAGTCCTGGCCTTTGTCGCTGTTCACTGTCACTAGATCAGTCGCCCAAGGTCTCCCAGCCTGGGCCTTGCTCTGTGACCCTGAGGGTGGAGCCTGCAGGGCGGCTCTCCCACAGTGGCTGCTTGAGGCCTATAGCCAAACAATGAAAGTTCCCTTCTGGCTCAGCCACTCAGTTCTGGACCCTGGATAATGCTTAGAGTCACTTGCACTCTCATCCAAGGTCTCTCAAGGTAATTCAACTGAGTGCCCAAATCCAAGAAAATAAAACAACCCTCAGGGAAGGCCTTCCCTGTTTGCAATCTTGCTGCTGTTGTAGCTACAGCCACGGCAGTTGCCAAGGACACAGACCAAACACAACCACTTGCCGCTTCTCTACTGCTTTTGTCCTCCTCCTGGAGTCCAGAAGTCTCTTGCTGTCTCCCTGCATCGCTGAAGGGAGGTTTCTGGGCAGAGCCCACAAGCCAGAGGTGCCTGGAGTCTTCTGTCCCCAGTCTCACCACGCCTGGTGGCAGAGAAGCTGTCACTCAGTCGCCATCTTGCTCCTCCCACCTAACTTCTGTGCTTTAAAAAAATTTTTTTTTGATTAACATAAGGGTACAGATAATTAAGTTTCATTGTTTGCATTTGCATCTACCAGTGGAACTGTCCTCTACATAAAGAGAAGTCTGGTTATGATGGCGAGAGCCTCGGACAGGGAGTGGGGTGATGGGGTCCTCCCCCAGATCTGCCGCATTCCTATGTGACTGTGCCTTCCTCACCTGGGACTGCAGGGAAGAGGCTAGAACAGAGCATGGCAAACTTTTTTCATGAAATAGGAAATATTTGAACTTTGTGGGCCACTCATTGCAGCTATTCAATTCTACCTTGGTAAGGCAAAATTAGCCATAGACAATATGTTATATATAAGCTGATTGAGTGACTGTGTTCTGATAAAACTTTATTTACAAAAAGTGGCAGAGGGCCAAAGTTTGCTCACCCCTGTCCTAAAAAACTGTTCTTTCCATACTAGGGCTTTTGAAACAATATGCATCCAGGAAGAAACACAGAAAGCTCCATTATCAATATTTTAAATTCCCTAATGATAGTTAAATCTTTGTCCCAGGTTGACAAAAATATATCTGCTTTATTTGCTTCTGTGTTTGTGGGTGTTGTGACATGAGGGATGGGTAAATATTTTGTCTTATTGTGATTATAATTTTGCATTGGTTTAAGTGGCAATATGTTTAGGCAGTGTCAACTGTCATGCAGCATAATATTACAGAGATCTGTTTCATGGGGGTAAGATATACTAAAAGCAACCATTGGTGGTAAAGAGTTTAGGAGCCTCTGAACGAATCATGCAATAATCCAACCTTCGGTTGTGCGCGTCCCCGGGCAGCTGTGCACCTGCATGGGCTTCTGTTTGCACAGAACTTCTAGGTGGGAGGCTGGAGTCTGCACTATTTGAGAGGAGCACCTGAATTTCAGAAAGGGTGGGAACAAATGCAGAGGTGGTTCTGGACCCAGGCCTTGCGGACTCCAAGAGCCCAGTAGCTTCTTCTCACTGGCCTTCCAGTCACTGATTTTCCCTGAGCCTACGCAATATGGCCAGAATTAGCCCTGTGTGCTCACCAATGAGGTGCCCATGGTCTCCCCCAGGGTGCCTTGCTACATTGGGAAAAGCACATTCCAGAAATGGATGAGGCTGAGGCAGAAGCTCACCTTGCTTCTAGCCAAACGCCGTTCCTCCAACCTGTGAGGGTAAATCAGCCGTTTACTTCCAGGAAAGCCAATACAATATGTCATCGTGTTTTTATGTCTTGGATCTTTTAGGGAAAAGAAGGCCCTCCTGGCCCCGAAGGCCCATCTGGAATACCTGGAATCCCAGTAAGTGGCGTTGACAAATTTTTAAAACAGCAACCCAGTGTTTCTTTATAACAACAAGCAAACCAAGATAGATTGCACCATTGGTACAGCAAATCATGGCCATTATCAGAATTTTGAGTGTTAGAGAAAAATTAGAAGAAAATCAGACTAATACAATAATCACTAACTTGTTTATCAGGCAAAGTCAACTAAATTTTGGTGGAATTAGTCTTAATCTTGTCCTTTTATACATATATTGGCTGCTGCTTATTTATTTGCATAGTATTTTTTATCTTTCTCTCTACGTGTGTGTGTGTGTATGTATGTATTATATATGTAATTGTATATACAGTGTATGTAACAGGAACGATCACAGCTATTTGTGATACTATACGCATTTTCCATTTCCCATGCTAGTGTTAAAATGTCCCTAAATTTTACATATAATATATTAAATGAAAGCTATAATATATATGATCATTCTTCTGCTGCCTCATAAATATTAGAATAAAATTTTAAAAAATTACAATGGACAGTTTTTATACATAGCATTTAAAATTTTTCTTTATGATTTCTTTAACTGTGATTTACTTGTCCGAGTACATTAATGTCTAAGTTTCTTGTTATATACTACAAAATTACTTTCTAAAAATGTTGTTCTGAACTTTGCAATTTAGTACACTTCCCAATAGTGTCAAGCTCTCCAAGGCATTCTTAATAAGGTTTCTCTGGAAAGGCCATGAACTGCCTTCTGCATCGGGAGTGAATTTTTCTGTGGCTCCATGTTTGGGCTGTGCCTGCATCTGCTCACTATGCCTCTCACTCACCCTGCCTGCGTCCCCTTTGGTTCCAGCCACACTGGATTCCTCTGGGCTCCTAGAACAGGCCCCAGGCTCTACTGCCTCCCTGGACACCCCTTTCAGGCCACCGGGATGCCTCTTGGCCTCCTGCACTAGCAGAGGCCTTTGACCCTTCCTTCTGGTCCCAGGCATCACCCTGTCCCCCCCTAACCCCCAACCCCCGGGCTAGGATGTGTTGTTCCTTCCTCTCTTTCTGCCTTTCCATCTCAGCTGATAATCACATTTCTATTGGTGTAATAGATTTCATCTGTCATCTGTTATTCATTGATCAAGGCAGTCATTGAACAAACTCTAATTGGGCTAGATCCAAAGACATAGCATTGAAGAGTGCCCAGTAATCAGGGGGTTGTGTTCTGGGCTATGGGTCCCGTGTGAGCTTTCCTTCAACCTTGAGTCCCCACCACAGCGTGCATGCAGCAGATAATAACGAAAGAGATATGTGCACGGGCGGGTTGCTTCCTGGAGCCCGTCCTCCTGTCCTTGATTGAGAGGGCATTCCCATACATCAGCAGTAGCCCTGTCTACACTCTGAAACCCAGAAGTTATGTGACCTGTCCAGGGCACATGGATCCGAGGTGACGTGCTGGGATGCTGGTATAAATTGCATCCCCAGAGACCAGTGTGTTCCAGCAGCTGGGTAATGTATATTGATTGAATTATAGCAACAGTGAAGCTAGGTAGAGAAAAATCCCAATTTGGACTTTGTATCAACCTCTTATCTTAAGTTCCAGAGTACTGAGAAGAAGCCATCTTAGATATGATTGCATTATTTTCTCCATAATATCAACTCCCGTCCCCCCCATTTTCTCCCTCTCCCCCCACTTTTTTTCTTCCAATGCAAACTTCATTGTGTCACTTCCCTTCTCACTGTTGTCCTCAGGCTGAGGCCAAGACTAGGCTCTGTTACCTCCCTGGCACCTGGTGAATGGAGCCCTGCTTTCTTTCCTGTTTCTCTATCACCCCTACTCCCTTAATTCCAACCCCCCCCCCAATGCCTCTCACTCCCAGCTGCCCTAAACTACCTTGCCTCCCTCCAGCAGGTCATTCCTGCCTGGACAGCCTTTTTCTCCCTTTGGCCAGGGCAGTAGAAGTCATGGCGTTCATGTACCTTGTGCTCAGCAAAGGGAAGGCTCTGAGCAGAGCACGTTCTGTAAGCTAACACGTAACGCCCTCACTATAGCGCACCCAACTGCTCCTCCTAAGGTCTCCCCTAGAAGTCATTTCTTCCCAGGAGACACCCTCGAACCTCCCCAGGGGGCTGAACAGGAACCTGAGCTGTGCTGTAAGTCCACTCCTTTTACCCACATCATGGCACTTGGGGTAGAAACTACAAGTGGCTGTCAACATTGTGTCTGCCTTCCTCTCGCCTCTGCCACCACTAAGTTCCCGAGGTGCCGGACATACCCAGATGTTGCCCAGTGGTTTCATGGAGAAGCAAAAAAAGAAAGAAACCATTAACTTAAAGCATAATACAGACCAGGGCTCTGGGAGCCCAGGGGACGGACCCCCAAGCCAGTCTCTGAGGGGCATCTGGGGCTTCCTGGGGGAGACGACATTCAAGACCAGTGTTCAAAGTCAAGTTTTCCAGGAAGGGAATGTTGAGAAGGGTTGGGAAGAAGGTATAATCTGCCAAAGACAGGAACATATTCACTTATTCTGCCCTAAGAAACGCTGATCCCTTCTGTTTCTGCAAGGTGCCCAGAGAGATGCAAGACCCAGCTAGTTGGTTTCAACCCCTGTCCACAGTGGCTTCTCATCTGGCCCAATGTCCTGATGCTGAGGTTGCTGGCAGGGAATAGCCCATGACTCTGTTAGCAGCTGGAGCCACAGCACAAGTGCTGTCACCAGCACCTGTTTTGTTAAGCATTGCAAAAGGAAGCTTTGATGCTAGGCCCCCCAGAGACTGCCAGGCAGGCTTATCCTCTCTCCAGGAGAGGGGGCAGTGGGGAGCTGAGAGTTTCAATAACTCCGTTAACGCGTGCCCACTAGTGTGAGCAGGACCCACTCCTTGCTTGGCTCAGTTTCCCTCTGCCTTGCTTCTTTCTGCTTTCTTTCTCCAGAGCCTGGGTCAGGTGGCCCAGGGAACCATATCTGCTGATGTCACAGCTATCACACACAGCTATCTTGCCATCTTGAGAGACTCCTGCAGAAATCACCTCTTAGCTCCCTGTGTACAGCAGGGAGTGCGCTAGTAGGGGTGGGAAATAGGGAGGAGGAGCCCCAGGATTGTAACTGCAGTTCATGAAAATAAATGAAAGCTATCTGTGGCAAATGTGATGTTGCTGTCATCCACGGAGCCTTTGTGTGTTCCAGGCCCTGTGCTAAGTGACTTCCTGCACATTTTGGAATTTCCTCCTCCTTGCCACCTGCGTCTCCCTCCCTGCCATCTCCATGCTTACCCAGGGCCCCCAATAGTCCTAAGTTTGACTTCATGAGAATGGCCCAGAGGAACTTGTTTAGCTCAATAGTCATAACAATGACATTTATGCAAAATGTGTTGCTTTTCTACTGTGTGGCAGGTACTGCAGGTCATGGACGCATAGTCAGAATTCCGGTTAGGGGAGAAAGGAGGAACCCAGAGCCATTCTGTGTGTTGGGACACCCTCTAAGCTGCAAACTGGGAACACAGCTGCGGGGATGGAGGCGGAAAGAGTTGCTGGAACTGCACCTGTCTTCCCTCCACTCCACTCACCTTTGACCTGATCACCAAACTGAATTTCTTTTACAGGGAGAAGAAGGCAAAGAGGGTAGAGATGGAAAACCTGGGCCCCCTGGAAAGCCGGTAAGGGGCTCTGAGCTCCCATCAGTTTACAAGCCAAGTGCATAATTTCCCAATAGCAACCGCTGGGTGCAGAGGAGCTATTGTGAGCAGAGCGGGAGTGTAGGCGTTTCCGTGCATTCTTTTATCACTCACCCTGACAACCCTGCACGGTAAACACCACTGTCCACATTTCAAAGTTAAGGGAACTAAGTCTGATGGACCCAAAGTCGCATGATGGGCTGGTGACAGAATCAGAGCCTGAGCCCAGGACTCCTGTCCCCCTCCATGGTTGGCTCCTATTGCCCGGGCCTCCTTATTTCAGATAACATTTTTCCTAGTGTTTACTTAAAGTCTCTGGGAGATTCCACAAAACATAATGAAAGCAGTTTCTGCCCATGGCGTGGGAGGATGAGTGTCAGTCCAGGGGACCTTCATACGCCACAGGATTTTATTTTATTGTTACCTGCTTACTTTGTGGAACCACGTGTTATGTGTTACTTATTGAAAAATTAACTTTAAGATGTAGTGATTAAATAGGAATATTGCATGCCAAAATTTCAAGAACAATGATAGCAGTGACCAACTGGCTGTGGAGACAGCCCCTTCCTAAGCCTTGATTCCTGGGGCGAGTCAGTGCCGGGGTTTTAGTTTCTTGAAGGGAATGAGAATCATACAGCAACTTGCCTGAGTTTCTGGGAATGAGCCCAGGTGAAAACTCAGTTGAATGCATTGGGTTTATCTGACTGTTAATCATTTTAGTAAGTTACTTTTCCCAAATGGCCCTGGTTTTCTAGCTTTAACTCGTTTGAGGTCAGAGCTGTGAAGCCTTTAGTACCACTAAGTTGAATTGCATAAAAGTTTCTGCAGTGAGGTTGATGTTTCATTTAATTTGCTTGGTCACAAACTATTATGACTCTGAATCTGATGCCACTTGCTGGAAGCACCTTTTTTTTTATATATATATTTTTTTTTATTAAATCATAGCTCTGTACATTGATATGATCATGGGGCATCATACACTAGCTTCATAGACCGTTTGACACATTTCATCACACTGGTTGACATAGCCTTCCTGGCGTTCTTTTAGTTATTGTGCTAAGGCATTTACATTCTACATTTACTAAGTTTCACATATACCCTTGTAAGATGCACCGCAGGTGTAATCCCATCTGCCCCCCTCCCTCTACCCCCCTCTCCTCTCCCTCCCCTCCCTTTCCCCCTTCCCCCTAAATATTCTTCTTAGTAAAGTATCTCAAGAATGGAAGAAAAAGTACCCAATGTACTCAGCCCTACTATGAAACTAATTTAGGGCTTTCACATGGAAGCACCTTCTTTATCATTTTATGTTGTGCTCCAGATGCAGAACCCAGAATTCACGGCTGAGAGGAAAAGAAAGGGCTTTTAGCAGCCCATCAGAGCACAGAGTTCCTGCTGAGTCGCTGTGGGCTGACATCCAGCAGAGCTGCTTCCACCTGTTGGGGCAACAGTGTGTCAGGCAGGGAGAGAAGCATGAATACCCAAAATAGCTAACCACCACCTGCGTGTGCACCTGAGCCAGGGCACTGAGCACTTCCTTGCATTGTTTACTGTAGTACCAGAAAATCCTTATGGACTGTGGATACTGTGACTGTCCCCAACTGAGGCACAGAGAGGCTGACAGCTTGGCCAGGGTCACAGAGCTGGTGGATGGAGTGTCCAGGATTCCCATCTCCAGAGGCTGACCCCAGGATTAAGTGCTGTGGAGCCAGGCATCGCCCTCACTGCAGCAGGCATCTTACCCTGAGATTCTGTCGATGTGCTGCAGGCAACTGAGGACTCTGGTCTCCAGTTACTTTGCTTATTGAGTGTCTGCCAGACTGGGGATCAGGCAGATGCTGAATGAAGACCAGGCCCATTCTGGGTAAGCAGTGGTCAAGATGAGGGCATAGTGGGAGGAGGCAGGAGGAGGCCACGCCCACCCCAGGGGCAGCTCTGGCATGGGTGCCCATTCCACAGTTACCCAGTTAGTTTGTTCTTATTTAATAACTCTGAGTTGTTTGGGAGGAAACTGGCCCAGGTAGAATTGGGACCCCTGAGATGTTGAGACAAGGATTTAGATTCAGGCACAGCAAGTGGGGGCTGGTTCCATGAAGCACTGAAGAAGAGGGAATGGGCCAGGAAAAGAAGGGAAATTGTGAAAGACAGCTGAGAGTAGTGACTCCAGGGGCAGCTGGGGCCAGGCCTTGCTGGGGACCTTCTGCTCCTGAAGGTATCACTTCCCGCACGCTTGGGCCTCCCATATGTCAAAACCAAGCACCCTGTATGGCAGGGAATGTCCTCCATCTGTGTACACCCTTAGGGAAGACTGTACAGAAGCACTCAGAGGGCAGGTGCCCTCCTGGTTGAGCCCAGAGGATGTGGCTGGGAAATGGGTATGTCTAGTCCATGCAGGTGGTCAGGTCCCTCTTCACTTTCAGTTTATCCCTTCCATTCTGCAGTGAGGAACACAAGTGGATGGAGAGGCAGACAGACAGGTCAACAGTACAACGTTAGATGGATATATAGATGAGAGTGAGAGTGTGGGTAGGTACACAGATGTATGAGTAAGCAAACTTTTGAGTTGCCTGTCACTTAACTTTCATTAAGAGACATTTGCACGTTAATTACAGTGTAAGGTGAAGTACAGAGACTCTGGAGCCAGAATGCCTGGGTTAGAACCCCAGCTGTGTGACCTTGGGAAGATGACTTAACCTCTCTGTGCCTCAGGGTTTCTCCTGAGGGGTGATAAGGGCATCCCTGTTGCATTGTAGTCAGGCTTTACTGACACAGCTGTGCAGAGCACTCGGGAAACCTGCAGCAGCTGCTGTTCCATTTTTCAGAGACTAGGGGCTTCGTCTCGTCAGGTGCCTGAGGCCAGTGATGGCTGTCACAGTTAACGATGGGCAGGAGTCAGGCCAGGGCTGTATACCCTCTATCATCAGTTGCAAAGACTTTCAAGGGTGAAATGAGCCAGATTTACAAGGAAGTGACACCCCAAGACCATATCACTAGAGGTGGAGCATCCAGGATAGAAGGCTAAAATCCAAATTAACCTGGAGCGCAGGGCTGTGCCCCACTCCTCTCTAGCGTTTTCTCTAAATCCAAGGATGTTCCTTTATCTCTTTGGTCCCTCTGCCCCCCTCATGGGCCCAGGAAAACCTCATTTACAACCTGTGGAAATGAGGTGGGCAAAACACTGGTGATGGGCAGGTCCTCCAGGTCCAACAAGCTCCCCCAGTAGCCCCATCAGCCACACTTGCCTTTCCCCCACTCTCCTGTGCTCCCCCCACCCCACTCCTGTCTGCCCCAATCACATTGTGTGACTTGAGTCCCCAGGGCTCTAGCTAGCTTTGATTCTGGGCTTCCTTCCACTGTGCAGGGCAGTGCTGTGTCGCAGGCAGTAAAGCACCGTAGACAGTGAGTGTGCGGAGCTTCTGTGCACGTGACAGCAGGGCTGGGGTAAGGCTGTGCGTGTCACAGGCCTCCCATGAGCAGGTGCCACTGCTGTCCTGAAAGCAGCGTGGGCCCAGGTGTGGCACTCAGCTGGAAGTCAGTCTGGCTTTGCTATTTAACGACTTGCCAGACGTGTCACTTCTTTGATCCTTAGTGTTGCCACTCGTAAAGCGCAAGAGGTAATCTCTGCCTTCTGTGTGTCTGTGAGTAGACATCAAGTCATTTATAGCCACGACGCATGTGACTTCTCATCCAGAGTAGAGTGCGTCTGACAACGGAAGGGGAGCTGAGACCTGTGTAACTAACACCGTCGCCGGAGAACCAGGAGGGTGCTAGTCCTGCGTGCACAGTGAGATGTGTGTGGACTAAAGTGGACCCGAGTCCTAGGGCCAGGGGCTGCCCAGGTGGACAGAGACGGGCTCAAGGACGTGGAATGGTATGAAGGATTAGAAGCCAAGAACAACGTCTGTCCTGAAACTCTTTTCTTCCTTACTCTCAGGGCACAGCTGGAGAGCCGGGTCTGCCTGGACCAGAGGGTGCCCGAGGCCCACCTGTAAGTGCCACGTGCAGAATGCTCACTGTAGCATCACGCCTGCCAGCCACATGGCCTATGGCTCAAAAGCCCCTGGGCAGAGACAGCCAAGATCGCCTGACCCTGGGGCCCCAAAGTTCCTCCCCGCAGACAGTGGTGTTTCTGCATCATCAGTACAGTTTTTTACATACCAAAGCTATAAAATTCATGTTCAAAACTGCAAACCTCATTACCTTCTAGTTTTGTAAACTTTCTTTGTTTTTTCTTTATGTATTATAATTGCAGTAGTTTTTTGTTGTTGTTTTTTTTTCTGGCTAATAGAACCTAAAAATGAGTCTTAATTTTTGTTTCAAAAACTTTTCATAGCTTTTTTTCCCATTTATTAAATTAACCCATTCTCACTGTATGACAATAGTAATCATGATGGTAATAATAAGAAAAAGAATAAGAAATGTATAAAGAAGAAAATAAAGTTACTTCTAATTCTACAACACAGAGGTAAGGCTTGTAAACATTAAATGTGTTATTTTTTCTTGTCCTTTTCACGTATAGGAATTGCAACATCTATTTAAATATAAATTTAGCTATCGTACATCTATACACACACCTAGATACTACTTTTTTTCCATAAAAATGAAATGCATGTAGAGTTACTGGATTGTTTTTGTTAATGCTTTACCTCCATATAATTGTAAAATTGTTGACATGATTCCTTAAATTGTTTTTGGAAAAAATACGATTTTTAATGATAATTCTAAAATTACCTGACAAGAAATGTCAGTTCAAAATGCTAGTTCTTTAATGTTATTTTTCTTTAAAAAAATCAATAAATCATCTGTGTAGAATCAATAAGGAGGAAATAGAACACAAAAATTAATTTTCTTTGTTCCTGAGTCCCCTTGTTCATCCTGAGATTGCACCAGATGAGGCTGAGGATGAGGAGTGCCACCTCTCGTGGGAGTTACAACAGAGATATAGATTTTTAGAAAGTGATTCCTGGTTTACTGGAGTGAGAGGGGCTCCCTTTCAGCCAGGGAGATCAATGGGACCTGCCTTGTGGGCAAGACCCATCTCTCCACTGGGACTTGAGACAAGGAACCAAGGTTAGAGCCAGACCCAGGGAGGTCAGAGAAGGTCCAGCTCCTCCCAGCCCTCCCGGTGAGGAGCGGGTTGGGCAGCGCTTTGAGGAAGGGTGTGGGCTTCAAGATAGACAGACCTGAGTTCAGCCTTGCTGACTTTGTGACTGCAGTCACAAAAAGGACCTTTCGAACCTCTGTTTGTTCTATGAAATGGAGGTTGTGATACCTCCCGCCCTTGTAGGGCACGTGAGAGCACTGAAGGAAAAGGCAGAACACGTGACGTTCCCAGCTGAGTGCCTGGTACAGGGCATGTGGCTCCCTCGTGGCTTTTGTCATGAGTATAGGGGAGGAGAGTACATTCAGGTCCCTGGATATGGGGTTCTGGTGTCCTAAGAGGAAGGTGCTGGGCCTAGGCAGCCCCCAGCCCCCTCCAGGGAAACGCAGCTGCCTGTTTTGGACCCCTGGGGAGCACTGTTCATTTCTTCTCTGGTCCTCACAGAGACTCTGCAGCAGTAGGTTCCCTCTAGACTTTGTAGATGTGGAAAGTGAGTCCCAGTGAGGGCAGTAAAAGCACCCAAGGTCCCATAGCTAGAGTGGGCCCCTGGCTCAGTCACAGACAGACTCCAAGGGCCTCCAAAGGCAGCCAGTAGCAAAAGGGTAGAGGGGCCAGCCAGCAGTGGGCGGGGACTGAGCGGGGAGCACGCGGGAGGATGCAGCTGGGTGGAGGCGCCGTGTCTCCTGCCCCATCTGACAGGCTTTGGTAGAATAACCTCATTCTCTTTCCCTAGGGCTTCAAGGGACACACGGGGGATGCTGGCGCACCTGGCCCCCGGGTAAGTGGGCACTTCACTGTGGAGGTCATCCCAGGTGAAGCAGAGTGCACACTTGCTGGGCAGAGGTTTCCTGGAGATTATGGGCCAGCAAAGCACTTTCCCTGAGAAAGGACAGTGGGCATGCTGGCACAGCAGCACCACGGCGGTGCCATTCCTGTCTTGGTCTCATGCCTCTGGGTGGCTCTTCTGGGACCAGACCTTGGTGTGCAGCCAGCCAGTTTGGCCACATCAGTCCAGACTCAGGTGTGGTCTCTATCTCTGTACCATCACGTGGGCTCTGAGCCCTCTGGGTCAGGTGCTATTACAAGGCTGATTTTGTGAACGAGGAAACTAAGGCCCAGAGGACATGTGTAATGTTCCCAAGGTCCAAGAACTTATCTATAAATAAATCACCAGCTTTATCCTGGACAGGAAGACCCCAGAACCCATTTTCTTACCCTTTCACTCCTGTCTCTTCTGAATGCCCAAGATGAAAGTGACCTCAGGGTTCAACTGGTTAGATCTCCTCACATGTTCTGGATCACAAGCAGAAAGCCAGTGTAGGAAGGGTCAGCAGATCCGGAGGCAGAATTCCGAGTGGGTGTGTCAGACCCTCCTTTAGTTGATAGTCTCCCATTTGCACTGCTCAGAGAGGCACAGTGTGGCCACAGGCACTCACAGTTGGTCTCAGGTAACATCAGGACCAGAGCTCTGTGCAGAGAAGCTGACAGTCCCCTAGGTCTCTCCATCTCTTCCAGATCCTCAGAAGTGCTGTGGTCAAGGCAGCCAGTAGCCAAAACATCTTCCTGACATTAAATGTTTTTTTCCTAGGGAGAGCCTGGTGCCATGGGGCCTCCTGGCCGGGAAGGGTCACCAGGAAAAGATGTAAGTGGGGGTCCTGTGGGGCCTGGCTGGGCCCAAGGGGGTGGGAGGCATCAAGAAAGTGGCACCCAGACACTGTTCCACAGTGGTTGGTGGCAGCCCTGCCAATAGATGCACACAGACGCCACGGAATTGAAGTCGGCCTGCAGGAGATTGTGGCCTGCAGTCTATTGGCAGCGCCTGTGCCTTGCAGTTGATTCAGAGGCTTTCCTGGATCAGTCTGATGGGTTTGCCACTGGTACCAAGGACAGGCCTGCTGGATCTGACCTTGAACGGACTTGAGAGGCGTGTCAGAGTCTCTCCTGAGTCATCTCTCTGTCCCTGTGAGCTCTTTAACATTCAAAGCAACCATGTTCCCACTTCATGCCACTCAGTGGTGCCCTCACTTTTATTTGGTCATGGGATCTGGAAAGAACAAGGAAAATTTCCACCCCAGTGGTATAAATGAAAAATATGACTTCAGAGAGGCCAGAGGGCTCACTGGTGGTTACACAGAGAATCTGAGGCAGGCAGAGCCAGCCTAGAGCCAGGGGTTGCCTGCTCTAAATGCCCTGGCGGCTCAGCCCTCCCACATGCTGTGTCCTGTAGGGCAGCCCGACACATGGGGTGCTGCTGGGCCCTGAAGGGTGGGCACAAGGTCCTGCGGCCCATGGTGGTCTCAGGCTTGCCCTGTGGACCTGTGAGGACCCCTCTAAACCCTGACAGCGCGGATGCTCCCCCAGTGGCTCTTGGTGCACAAGGGCATGTGGCTTTGGGCTGACTTGCTAGTGGGGGGACAGGACTGGAAAGTCATGTGTGTTTTCTCCACCTAGCGTGTGGAGCCCAGGCACACAGCTGAAGGGCAGTTGGAAAACCCTGGTTCAGTTCACCCCTCACTGCAGTTTATAGAAAAGGCCACATGTGGCCCCACGAGGGCAGGAGTGTGGTAGGCCCGGTTGGAGCAGGAGCCCAGGAGCCAGAGGAGGCAGCGCCTTCTTCCCTCCCTCTCAGCCCACTTTGCGGAGTGTTGCACAGTTTCCTCGTGTGGCAGCTCGCCCAGCCCGAGCTTCTGCTGTCTCAGCTGCCACACAGGTGGGGTCACCTCCAGACCCCGTTGGGGGGGGGGGGGCGCAGGCTCTCACACTGTGAGCCTGCGTGGTGTTTCATCACTGTGGCAGCTCCAGCAGGGTGGTTCTGGCTTTCAGGAAAAGAGCTTCAAAGAGCTGCTCTGATTATTTCTCTTAGTTCAAGATGGAGCCCAGGTGGGGTACTTTGAACACGTAAACGAATAAGTGGCTGCCCAACGTGGGCTCCATGGGCGTCCCTATAGGAGCTGAGTTGCCCCTATCCGGAGTACCTGGCAGGTAGTGATGACACACTTCAGACAGAGATAGTTGGTTCTCTTGGACAACTTGGTGAAATCAGGTCCGTGTTTCTTCATGTAGCAACTGAGATAACACGAACTCTCTCTCTGTTTGTTCCAGGGTGATACTGGACCTGCAGGGCCACAGGGTCCCCCAGGACCGAGGGGCCCACCGGTGAGTTGCTTTACACTAATGTGCTCCACATTTCCGCAGGGCCTGTTGCCACAGTAACAGGCGGTTGGGTCACTCTGGTGCAGCCACGTGCGTTGTTAAAAAGCAGCAATGTCTCGGCAGTTGGTGCATAGCCGCTGCCTTAAGCCCCTCCCCCACACCCCAGGTTCTTCTCTGGGGCCATCTGCCCACAATACAAAGGTTAAAAAGGTGCCCCCTGGCATGGCAGGGCCCTATGGCCAACCCCACACTGGCGCCCTGCTCTCTATCAGGGCCACCCTGAGTCAATACTTGCTGTATATGTCAGTTTCCCAGTGCTGCTGTAACAAAGAGCCACCTGTGGGGTGACTGAAACCACAGACGTGTGTTTTCTTGGTGTCCTGCAGGCCAGAAATCTGAGATAAGGTGGCAACTGAGCTGCTGCCTTTTGAGACTGTGATGGAATCTCCTCCGTGCCCCTCCCCAGCCTTGCTGGTGATGTTGAGTGTTCTTGGCTTATAGAAGCATCGCCCTGAACTTTGCCTTCATCTTCAGAAGACATTGTCCCAGGGCGTCACCTGTGGCTCAAAGGAGTAGGGTGCCAGCCCCATATGCCGGAGGTGGTGGGTTCAGACCCAGGCCCGGCCAAAAACTGCAAAAAAAAAAAAAGAAGACATTTTCCCTGCTTTGCATACCTGACTCCAAAGTTCCCCTTTGTGTAAGAACACCAGTGTGACTCACACTAACTGCCTTTGCAAAGACTTGGTTTCTAGATAAGGCCACTTCCAGAAGTACTAGATGTTAGAACTTCAACATACAAACTTGGGGGATCACAGTTCAACCTGAAATACTCCAGGTGGTCAGTACGTATCTCCATCCGTCCCTGCTGCCTGAGCTTCTAGGCAGCTCCCTCGCTCAGCTAGCAGCAGCCTGAGGGCGTTGGGGGAATGGAGGTTTAATGCCCATGTTGTGCAGAGAGCCTGCATGTGTCATTTAAGCCCTCATCATCGTAATGGATCCATGCTGACGGGAAAATTCCCTTTTCCCCCACCCCAATCCCACACTTCAGAGGGAGCCACTTCTGAAAGCATTTTATGTATCTTTTAAAATATTTTCAACACACCCATAGTATATAGAATCCATGTTTTTTACACAGAATTTTCTCCTTTGTAACTTGCTTATTTGCATGAGCAATGGAATAAATCACTATCTGGACAAACCTGCCAGGTGGCTACCTGGGCTTTCTAAGTCTGTGCACAGGGCTCCCTCCACACGGGCCCAGGTGGGTTTACAACCAAGACTTTCCGACACCCAATCCCAGGCTCGGCACCCAGCCATGGGCCACGTGCTTTGTCTTCCAGATCCTAGCGATGGGGTGTGTGGCAGGGGCCATGGATTTGGACAGCACACCTTTTCAGAACTCACCCAGTAGAGCTGCCTTCTCCCCCGATGGGGCCACAGTGGCTCAGATGGCCCTGGGACATGGATTCTGGATGGGATATAACACCCCCAGGGGGCAAACACTGGTTCTTGGGCTGTCAAAAGCTTTTATTTATGTATCAAACACAGATGTAAACATATATGTAGCTTAGTGGTGATCTTTAAATTGCATATGGAGGGACTGAGGGAAAGAAAGGTCTAAAGAGGTGCCTGGGAAGGGAGTGATAATGAAAAGATTCCTGGGGTCCCTCCTGCTCTCTCTCTGGGCTTCCGCATCCTGCTCTTCAGTGAAGCTGTCTGGGCTTGGTTTCTGTCTCACCCTTATTCACCACATGGACGAGGTTTCTTTCTCCACTGCTCTTAGGCCTCAGTCTTCTCACCTGTAAAATGGAAGCAGGGCAGCTGTAAGAAGGCAACAAGCTAACCCACCAAAGTGACAGAGCAGTGCCTGGCCCTCGGAATACACGCCACACCATCTCTGTTCCCGGAGAAAGGAGGGGCTGTATCCCTGCCTGTACAAGGGCCTCCTGGCACAGAGCGGCACTCAGACCCGCTAGGAGTGCACACACCCCGAGAGGCAGAAGAGGGAAGGGAGGGGCGTGGGGAGCCCAGGACGGGTGTGTGGAATGGGGTCTGTAGCGGGCCCAGGTGAGCTGCATGGAGGGAGGGCTGAAGGCAGGTCTCCCCAGACAGCCCTGTGGGCTCGGGTTTGCACCCCTCAGTGCTGAGGTGCACTGTAAGCAATTTGTCACCAACAAGCTGCTAAAACTTGCCCAATATTGTTTAACACATTAGAGCACTTTCCAGTCAGTTGTCTGACAACTTCACTCTCACATGGCTGAAATTGATAGGCTTTCCTGAGCAAGGAGAAGGTTCTTAGCCAGCCCAGCGATGTCACACAGCCTTGAACTAGACACTGGATATTTATGGTGTGCCTCCGTTCATTGTTGTGGTGACTGTGACCGTGAGAATGGCCTGAAAGGTCTCATTCTGCGCTCCTTAAAATCTGCAGTCACACAGGGTAAGAACAGCCCATGTGCTGACCACCACCGGCCACCCGCCTCCAGCAATCCCCAGCACAGGTCAGTGTTGGGGACGGTATGAAGGATTTGGGTGACTTATTTGTTGGATTGTCCCTGAACCCCAGGAGGCAGATGGTCCCACTCGCCCCATTCACAAATGAGAATAGAGCACAGACAAGTCTAGTCACTCACCCAAGATCCCATAGCAGTTAAGTGACAGACTCAGGATTTGGACTCCAGCTGTCCCCTTACCTTCCCACCAGGGAGGATTAGAGGAAGGAGGCAGAGAGAGATCATATTCATAGGGATGAGCCAAAGAACATATTTTTAGAGGGACACAGATGGGTTGGTGGGTGGAGGACCGTGCGGGAGACGCCGTGCAGCCTCACAGGAGGGCTAGGCAGGGTAAGCAGTCCGCTCCGGGAGTCCAGGCCTGCCGCTCCCATCCCAGCCCAGCCAGCCCAACAATCCCAGGAGGTGCCTCTGCTTTCTCTGTGCCTCGTTTTCTTCATCTGGGGTACAAGGCTGAAGACACCTGTGTTACATGATTCCTGGAGCTGCTGGTGAGATGAGGCCTGTGAATTACCGTGATCACACGTGCACTCCTTAGGGACAGGGCAGAAGCTATATTTCCGATCAGTGGCCACACATGCGTCCTTAAGGAGGGGACAGAGCGGTATAGCACAGAGTCAGTGCTGCCCACATTCAGATGTCCCTCGCAGGCAGGCTGCTTAGCAGTTCTGTGCCTTGGTTTCCCCATCTGTAAAATGCTGACAATGCTGGTATCTGATGGGAGCAGGGAGTAACACATGTGATGCCCTCAGAAGACAGTCTTGTCTGTAAGAAGCACCTTCTTTGTACTGGAATGTGTTTCCGTGAAGCCAGCACAGTCGTGAATATCAGGGATCATGAGTTGGCCCCTCTGGGTTAAGCATCCCTGGAGAGTGGCTCTCTGTGATGTCGGCATGCCACTCAGCAGAGCCCCCTGTGTCCCTGACACTGGGCTAGAACCTGGGACAGAAGGAGCAGCAAGGCACAGATTGGTCTCCAGGTTACTCCCAGCTGAGGGAATAGTCAGTTGAGGAGGTGGCGTCTGGCAGGAGGGCGGAGGAACTGGCCAACTCAGCCTGGACGTTAAGCTGCAAGTATTAGTCTTAGTGGGGATTTGTCTGATGCTGAGAGGGGAGCAAGGAGCCTTCTGAGCTTTCTGATTTTCACTCTACTAGGATCTGATGCTTTAAATGTATTTGTTAAACCTACAAATGTGGATAAAACATCATGGAGCTAGAGAATGCTGGTGTTTTGAGAGTCATTCTGGAATCTGTAACCTTCTATCCCATAACGTGGGACTCTGTGCAAGCCCTTTCTCTTCTCTGTGCCAAGTGTCTGCATCTTGAGAAGATGATGATGCCAGGGGAGCGGGTGTGGAATGCCCTGAGCACCCAGACAGGCTTCCTGCCCCAGTGCAGACAGTTACTTGTAGGCCTGGTCTCCTTGGATGGCTTCTCTGCTCCTTAGCGCTGTGTCTGAGTTGAAGGATGCTGTCTGGGTGAATAAATGTGCCCATGTGTGAGCACCAGTCCCTGGGCTTTTTCATGCTCAGGGACTCATTTGATCCCACAGCAATATTATGAATTAAATAGTATGAGCTCCTTTTACAAATGGAAAAAGCACCCTTGAGGAAAGGGGCAATTCACTGAGGGCCGCACTGGCTAGAGTAGCTGATCTTGTGTGAAATCAAGCCCTCCACATCCGTCCGCCTCTCCATCCCACCGCCCTGCTCTGAAATATCCCCCGTGTGCTGATGTCTGTTTTTCCACTAGGGTAAGAATGGATCTCCAGGATTTCCAGGAGACCTTGGCCCTCCAGGAACCACGGTGAGTCTCTCCTGCTGCTCCGTGACGGCAGTGGGACAGGCTTCAGGAGCTGGCACTCTCACCCCACGCTGTCCAGGCTCCACTGATGGGGAGTGGGGCTTCCGATGGGAGAAATGGGCTGAAGCAAGATAATTCTGTGGGGGGAAACCTCTTTCAAAGTTTAAAATACATGTGATTATGCACTTGGCTATCCATTGACTGTAACCACAGGCATCTAAAACGCCTAAAAACTAAAAAAAAAATTTTTTTTAAAGCAAACAAAATGTGTCAAAGGTCACAGGGTAGGTGTCTGATGGTTCTGGAGGATGAGAGGACCCAGGCTGAGCAATGGTAACCATCCCAGATGCCAGGATGAGAGTGCACAGGGCTGGAGACAGCGCAAGAAGGCCTAGCAGGTGTGTAATTGAGACAGGCATGTGGCCAAGAGTCCCGGTCACTGGAGGGGACAGGCAGGATTTGAAGTTCAAGCCTGGTACCTGGGATACATGCTGGGGAAGATGGTCCTTTGCTGGGTTCTAGGCTTAACTGAGATAAAGTCTGGCCACAAATTTCCTCCCAGTACAGCCTGCTTGTATTTTTATTTAGGTCATTTGAAAAGTTTTGTCTGTTTTTATGAGTCTACTTTAAACTGTAATATCTCAGTGAATATTTATTCAGTTTAATCGAAATAAGTGCCATTTGAATCAGTGCACTTTTGCCAACGTAACACAAGTTGATTAATTCTGTCTGCATAAAAATTGGGTGCTCGGGATTCGATGAATTCAACGGAGGCCGTTTTTGCTAGGTCCTGATTGGCAAAGGTTCTACCGGTGAGAAAGTTATCAAAGTGCTTGAAAAGATGGTAGTTGGTTGGCGAGAGGTCTGGGGAGTATGGTGGGTGGGGCAGAACTTCGACGCTCAATTCCTTTAATTTTCAGATGGTGATTTGTGAGACGTGTGGCCGGGCGTTGTCGTGGAGCAGGATCAGACCTCTTCTGTTGACCAGTACTGGCTGCTGCTGATGCAATTTTTGGTACATTTCATCGCTTTCCTCACAATAGGACTCTGCTGTGATGGTTTGGCCTGGTTGCAGAAAGTTATAGTGAATCACACCAGCTGCTGACAACCATACAGTAACCATGATCTTTTTTTGGTGGGATTTCGCCTTTGGGAAGTGCCTGGGTGGCTCATTGGTGTCCAACCACTGTCCTGAATGTTTCCTATTGTCGTAGAGAATCCACTCTTCATCACACATGATGATCTGATCCAAAAAAGGATCGTTTGGTTGCGCAAAAGCAATCAAGAACAAACCTCAAAATGTGACAATTTCTGCCTATCGTTTAAATCATGGGGCACCCACTTTTTGAGCTTTTTGACCTTTCCAATACATTTTAAAACATCAAAAACTGCATGGGAGCTGACACCCCGTTCTTCCGCCATCCCACGCACCGTTTGTGATGGGTCAGTCTCCACCAGGGTCCTCAAATCCTCGTCCTGGATTACTCTAGATCGACCACTTCGGGGCTCACCTTTGAGGCTAAAATTTCCGGAACGAAATTTCGCAAACCAATGTTAAACAGTGCATTCATTAACACTATCATTGCCAAATGCCTGGTCAATTTTTCGGGCTGTTTCGGCAGCACTTTGGTTCAATTTGAATTCGTAGAGAAAAATTGGCCGAAAATTGCTTAATGACATTATATAATAATAGGCTGAAAAGAATAAAAAAAATTAAAAGTAGAAAAAAATGAACAGCATCAATGTATAGAGTACAAAATTCTCCATCGATCAGTATATAACACGACACAGTAGAATAAATATTTATTGAGATATGGAGCTACAAAAACAC
>CAUYPK010012061.1:0-62928 GCA_963574355.1 Loris lydekkerianus | reverse complement strand
TCAGCAAGGCCCGGCCTGAAACTGCCTCTACCTAGATACAGCCAATGTGGTACCATGCCACTGGCCCGACCCTGTCACTCACCTCTTCCCCCGCCTTCTTTCCCTGCCCCTTCTCCACAATAAAAAAAAAAAAAAAAAAATCCCAGCAAGATTTTTTGTAGACACAGATAAACTTACTCTAAAAGTTAGAGTGAAGCGAAGGGGGAAGAAAGGCAAAGGGGATGTAATAACTAAAATAATTTTGAAAAAAGAATGGGAGAAATCACATTTCCTGATTTTTAAAATGTATGACATAGCATCAGTAATCAAGTAAGCAAAGATTCCAATGAACAGAACAGAGAACTCAGAAATAGTCCCAGGTACTTGGGAGGCTAAGACAAGAGAATCGTCTAAGCCCAGGAGTTGGAGGTTGCTGTGAGCTGTGATGCCACAGCACTCTACCGAGGGTGATAAAGTGAGACTATGTCTCTAAAAAAAAAAAAAGAGAGAAATACAAATTAAGACCATGATAAGATATTACTACGTATCTATTAAATTAATAAAAAAATAGTCACAACACCAAGTCATGGCCAAAACACAGAAAAACTGGATCTCTTATACATTTCTGGTACTAACATAAAATGATATGATCGCTCCAGAAAACAGCTTGACAGTTTCTCAAAAAAATTAAATATACACTTACCATACCTCAATTGCACCCCAGGGTATTTATCCCAGAGAAATGAAAACTTATGTGAACACAAAAACCTATACATGATTGTTTTTAGCCACTTCATTTAAAATATCTAAAACTGCAAAAAAACAAAATGTTCCTCAATATGTGAATGGTTAAATAAACGGTGGTACATTCATCAGAAAGCTGCTCTGAAACAAAAAGGAATGAACTACTGATACATGCAACAGCTTGGATTGATTTCAAAGGTATTATGCTGAGTGGAAACAGCCAAGCTCAAAAGGTCACATACTGTATGAGTTCATTTATATAATGCTCTTGAAAAGACAAAATTATAGTGATGGAAAACAAGTTAGTGGTTGCCAGAGGTTAGGGATAGTTGTGGAGAGAGGGGTGGGTGTGACTATAATGAGGTAGCACAAGGGAAATCTTTGTGATGATGGAATAGTTCTGGATCTTGATTGTGATGAGGGCTACATAAATATACATATATGATCAAATGACGTAGGATATAGAATATTAGACTATACCCATGTAAAATGTAACCATTAGGGAAAATGAAGTGAAGGATTTATGGGTCCTCTCTGTACTACATTTATAACTTCCTGCAAACCTATAATTATTTAAAAATAAAAAGTTTAACTAAAAGTAAGGTGTATTTCTATGTACAGGTAATGAACAATTGGGAAATAAAAGTTTAAAAACTCTATTTATAAATGGTATTTTTAAAACTTAGGAATAAATTTAAAGAAAGATGTGCCAGATCTTTGCTTTGAAAACTACAAAATATTATTAAAGGAAATTAAAGAAAACCTAAATAAATGAAGAGATATACCATGTTCATGGATTTGAAGATGCAATGTTTCTAAAATGTCTTTCTATAAACTGACTAAGAGATTTAATACAATCCTAATTAAAATCATCATGAACTGTTTTTGAGAAATTGGTAAGTTAATTCTAAAATTATATGAAAAAGCAGAGAATCAAATGTAGGCAAAATCATTTAAAATATAAACAAGTTTGAAGAACCCATATTACCTGATTTTAGGATCACTATAAAAACACAATAATCAAGATTATGACATTGGCATAATTTCAGACATACAGATCAATAAAACAGAATAGAGTTCAGGAATAGATTTGCAGCTATATTGTTAATTGATTTTTTTTACATAAGTGCCAAGGTAATTGAACGAGGAATGTATAGTTTTACAAAATACTACTGAATATTCATATGGGGGGAAAATTAACTTTTAAACTTTATCTCATATCATATACAAAATGACTAAAATAGGCCATAGACCTAAACACAAGAGCTGAAATGATAACATTTCTAAAGGAAAATATAGAAAAAAGCCTTTGTGATATTGTATTGTTGAAGGTTATCTAAACATGACACAAAGAGCATTAATCATAAAAAGAAAAATTTAATAAAGTACATTTCATAAACATTTTAAACTTTTGTTCACTGAAAGACATGTTTGAGAAAAATGAAAAGATAAGCCACAGCTTAGAAGAAAAAAAATTGCAAAATATATATCAGGTGAAAGGCTTGTATCCAGAATAATAAGAAAACAAACAATGAATTTTAAAAATGGGCAAAAGATTTGAACAGACATCTCCCAAAGAACATATATGAACAGACAATATAGATATGGCTAGTCAAAAAGGCGATGCAAATTAAAACCACAGTGAAATACCCTATATGCTGAAAATGGGTAAATTTCCTTTTAAATCTGTCAACACCAGGTGTTAGGAAGGGTGTAGCACAACTGTACTCTCAAACACTGCTGTTAGGAAGATAAAATGATGCAGCTACTCTGGAAAAGCATCTTTGGCAATGCCTTACAAACATACACCCATTGTCTAACCCAACAATTCCACTTGTAGGAATTCACTCAAGAGAATGAAAACATTTTTCCACACAAAAACTTGTGCGTGTGAATGTTCACAGCCACATATTCATCATAGCCAAAATCTGGACACAACCCAAATGTCCACCAATTGGTGAATGGACAAATTGTAGTTCTATGAAACATCACTCAGCCAT
Organism: Loris lydekkerianus; assembly: GCA_963574355.1. NCBI lineage: Eukaryota > Metazoa > Chordata > Mammalia > Primates > Lorisidae > Loris > Loris lydekkerianus. Next base: position 60,205 of record CAUYPK010012061.1, on the reverse strand, counting down.
AAAAAGAAACACACATAAATGCAACAACATAGATGAATCTCAAAAAAAAAAACAAAAAAAAACTAGTAAGTGAAAGAAGTCAAATACAGAAAAACAACATTTATATAAAACTCTAGAAAAGACAAAACCATAATGATAAGATTAGCAGTTGAGGGGTCCAGAGCCAGGAGTCTAGAGAGAGTATGGCAGTGATGGGGCCTCAGGGATCAATGTCTAAGCCCTGACTATGCCCACAGGACCACCCTCCCCCCAGGAGAGCAGCAAGGCACCCTATACCTGTTCATTCACAGTGAGGACCCAGGTATTCATTCAACATGAAGAATCCTCTTTGGAGCTAGAACATCCATGACAGGTCTACCAGGCCTCAAAATGTCCCTAATGTATTCATTCAGCCTCCAGTTAAATGAGCAATAATGGTCGTGTGTGTGTGTGTGTGTGTGTGCCTATCCAGCACCTTACACTTTACAAAGCACTTTCTCACCTGTTGACCAGTTGATTCTACCAATGTTCCTATGAGTTAGGGAGGCAGAGAAAGTGTAGCCCATTTATAGACGAGGAAACAGGCTAGAGCTGTCACCTACGTTCAAGCTCAGTGTCCCCGTCACAAAGCAATGAGATGAGGAGGGGTGGGAGAAGGAATGGTTTTATGGACCAGCTCTCCATCCAGCTATGAGCCCTCCATCAAAATGCCAAAAAGTTCATTTTTGTGGACTTCAGAAAAGTTTATTTTGATCAGATCAACAAGCCCCGCTGGATGTTAAAAAATCGTACCCTCTGGTTTTTCTTTCTTTCTTTCTTTTTTTCTGTATACTGTATTTTTTTTTTTAATTGTTGGGGATTCATTGAGGGTACAATAAGTCAGGTTACACTGATTGCATTTGTTAGGTAAGGTCCCTCTTGCAATCATGTCTATACAATTCACATTCGGTGATTAACTTATTCTTGAGATGAAACACTCTTATAATAATGCTCATTAATTATCCTCCTCTCTTATCCCTCTTTGTGACATTGAATCATAGAGCATCAATTCTGCAAAGGCTTTAAGGTACTAGTGAGTTTTTTCATTTACTGATCAGCATCGGTCATCTCCTTGTCAAAACCCATGAAGTAGGTTGCAATACAATAGCCTGAGTAGCTTCCCCAGCTTCCAAGCGAAATAATAGACAAAAGCAGCTCAGCCACTCCCCCACGTCATAGATCTAGGTCTAGCATGCGTCTTATGACCCCAACCAATGCTCAGTCCATACTTCAAACTCTCTCTCCTTCCCTCCCTGCAGCTTGGATGTAAATCACAACCTCTCTGACTTTCACAAAGAGGAAACTGTAGCTCAGGGAGTAGCAGAGATGTGGCTTTGATGGCAGTGTGGAGAGTTCCTTGACTCTTACCCTTCCTACAGAGAAAGAAACAGAGTATTCCCTCAAACCGTCACGAGGGTCCTTGCATGCCAAGCCTGCCTTGGTTTAAATATGACTCCAGGCCAATATCAGAAGGAGGGTGAAAAGCCAGGTGCAGCCGCTCAAGCCCGTAATCCTAGCACTCTGGGAGGCCCAAGTGGGAAGACCCCTTGCACTCAGAAGTTGGAGACCAGCCAAAGCAAGAGTGAGATCCCAACTTTACTAAAAATAGAGAAATCAGTCAGGCCTTGTGGCAGGTGCCTGTACTCCCAGCTACTCAGGAGGCTGAGGCAGGAGGGCACTTAAGCCCAGGAGTTTGAGGTTGCAGTGAGCCATACTAACGCCACGGCACTCTTCCCTGGACAACAGAGTGAGACTCACTGGCCACAGCTGACTGTTTCAGGCCATTCTCTCCAAACAGATAATAACACACTCCCCCCAGCCCAGCCCAGCTTCCACTGACAGGCAGGCTCTGAAGCCAGCAGGCTGCTGCTGGAAGGAGCTCTCAGCAGGAGCTGCATGGAGGCCCCAAGGTTACAGGTGCTTTTCATCCAACCTCACAGAAAGGACCAACTTCCTGCTGCTAGAAATTTGTCTGCAAATTTTTGTCTTCATTCAAATCGATGGATGGGGGCTGGGAGACACTGGGGTGATATGATAACTTGATTAAGCCCCAGAACAGATGACACAGGAGCTCAAAGGCCACGTGCTCTCCTCCTTAACCTCTCCAAGGGAGACTGCAGACTGGCCCAGAATGGGTCCATTGTCCCCTCTACTCTGCTCCCTGCAGAAGCCGCCCCCCACCCCCACCCCCATCTCTGTGCCTGGGCTCCTCTCTGAGGCAGACTTAAATACTCTCAGACCCACTAGGGTCAGTAAGCTGGGAAAGACCTACTAGGGTCAGTAAGCTGTGCAAAGTGACATGTCGGAGTCATGTTTTGAGAAGCCGAAAAAGACCCTTACTGGAAACAATTACCTAGGAAGACAGTCTCCATCCTCCAGCCCATCTGTACATTGCAATACATTTAGGGATGAAAGGGTGAGATCATTTTATTTAAAGATGAGTTCAAACTTTTAGAATACTCTGTTCTTTTGGGGAAATATCCCCCTGACCTTTCATTCTTGTCCAGTTTGGTGTCTCCTCTTGGATGACACATGATTGGGAGGATTTTTGATTAATTACTTCCAGATACTCCAGCACACACTGGTGTGAGCGTGTCTTGGGTGATCCGATGTGAATACATACATGTGTCGTTATGCTGGAAGAGGAGTAGGGGGCGTGCCAAGCAGAAAAGACAAGCACTAAGTAGAACAAATAAATAGATATTTGCCATGGTGATAGCTTTTTCACTCTGCAAAAATCTTCTGTGAGCCTTTTTTTTTTTTTTTTTTTTGTGACAGTTTCCCACTTTGACATCCTTCGTAAAGTGCCCCGGTGTGAATGCTCACAGCAACCTCAAACTCCTAGGCTTAAACAATTCTCTTGCCTCAGCCTCCCAGTAGTTGGGACTACTGGCACCTGCCACAACCCCTGCCTGTTTGGGGAGGGGGGGAGGATTGGTTTGTTTTGTTGTTGTTGTTGTTGTTGTCATTGTTGTTTAGCAGGCCCTGGCTGGGTTCAAACCCACCAGCCCTGGGGCATGTGGCCAGCACCCTACCCACTGAGCTACGGGCGCCAAGACTTCTGTGAGCCCTTGTTCAGTGACAGACAAGGAATTTTAGAACTGAGAAGGGGTTTCGGAATGAATCCCATTTTGCTTAAGAATATATTAAAGGAATAAATATATTCCTCAGCACAGGGTCTGAGATCTAGTCACAGAACGTAAAAAATCCCACTGTAAGTGGCACCTTGAAAATAAGCAAGATATACCATTAAAGGTTAAAGAAATGCTCTTTTCAATTTTCTTTCATTCCGATTTATTGCCTGAATCTCCCTATATGAAAAAGGGCTACGGTATGCCAGGATCACAGGTTCTGTTTTTGTCATGGGAATGGAATGTTTTTTGAACTGCTGAAGTATAATAGATAATTCCACGCCTGGAAAAAAAAAAAAAATGAACAGGCATTGGGGGTTGGTGAAGGAAGAGAATGGAAGGAAAAAGATCCTCTCCTTTCCTAATAATTGGAATGAGCAGGAATGTGCCACCATGGCGTTCAGGAAAATGCGGGGAGGCCTCTCACAGTCGCAGGTGTGCCGAGCTCCTCTTGTGCCAGGTGGATGGAGGACCTGGAAGAGGCATAGGCCATCTGCCCAGTACCCACAGGGCCTGAGCGTCTTGCCTCTTCCCTGCAAAGGCTCTTTTTTTTTTTTTTTTTTTTTTGGATCTTTGTTGTTTCACTGTTGGCCTCTTGGCCCCCAGGGGCAGCGTGCGCCCTGCGTGCAGGGCCTGGAGCCTCTGATCCTGCCCTGCTGAAAAGGCCTCTCAAAGGGGGCGTTCTTCTGCCCACTGGGACACTGGCCATTGTCCTCGCTAGTACCGCGAGGGGGCTGAGAAAGAGGTTTTTAAAATGGTCTTATGAGAACAAAGGGGACCCAGGGCAGTGCTTCATTACGGGCTCATTGGCCACACTAGCAGGCCCGCCCTTCGTCGCAGTAGCCGTGGCCACCACCAGTCCCCCGTGAGCCGCTTAATGCTGTCACTGACGTCCACTTGCTGGCCCCTGCCGGGCTGCCCCTGCTGTCCTCTCCTGGGCCGTGCACAGAGCCTGCGGCACCTCCAGCCCCGCCCCACCGGAGGACTCACAGAGACCACGCCCGGGCCACTCCCATGGCGCGTCCCTTTCCTAGGCCACCTTGAGGGACCACGTTTAGAAGATCCTGCATGCACTGATAGCTGTTTGACCCTTCCCTCCATCGGCTGGACAGACCTGGACCAGCATAAAGCAGGATTGGGTTTAGACAGAAAATAGACACGCGCGTGAGCCTAAACATATTCTCTGAGCCTCTTTGGACAAAATGGAACAAAGCAGTTTTAAGAGCTGTTTACAGTGTATGTAATGTGCCCCCTGCTTAAATCACAATTACGGGGCACCATAGCATGGAACAGACTTCACCCAACCGCAGCAGCTTTAGAAAGTGTTTCTGAAGCGGTGAGGTCTGCATGCTGGTCGGGCACACAGCAGGCCGGGCAAGTCGTTGTGAGTGCTCTTCCCCGGAAAGACTGGCTGCCCCAGGCCCGCCCTGCCGCCTTCCCTGACTACACTCCTCTTGGGGGGGGGGGGGGGATTTCCAAGCTTGCGCCAAGCTTCTGGGCAGGGGCTGCACAGTGGTAAATCTTGATGCAGAAGACATTCAGACAAGCCAAAGGGGGGCCGTATTATGGGAAGCCAGGCAGTAATCTGAAAAGGCAGATTTTCCTGGGTGGCCTGAGGGCAATTCCAGATTCAATCACTGCCAGGCTGTGTTTCTCAGGGAGGATCTGGCAAATGCCCACATGCCAGAGGCCAAAGAACATTCACCACCTCCCAGGGGAGCCTCCCAAAGGACCAAAGTGCTACCCACGGTTGGTTAAGAGGCTGACCTCATTGGCACCTGCACAGAGGACTCCTGATAACTTTGGATGAGGCTTGGGCAGGACAGGTGGGAAGCACAAACCCACTGGCAGCTGGGAACAATTGCGGATCCTGCCTTCCATCCAACAAAAGACCACTGTCCCTTCTTTCTTGAGATGGGTGATGAGGAAGGCGATTTTTTGCAGAGTGGAACAGATAGCAGTTCAACCTGGAGATTGGAAAACTCTTTCCAAATCCCAGCCCACAGCCTAATTGGAAATACCAGAGGCAGCAGAGAGGGAAAGTGTCACACAGTGGCCACTGTGGCCCTTCAGGTGGGTTAGTTAGTGCAGTCCTGTTCCTTCCCGCTGTCCGTGCTGGGTGGCAGTGATGGCCTACTGTCCACAGCATGCCAGCTGTTGCACCTGAGGTCCCCCAAAAGGGAAAAAGAGAAGAAATAATAGATTTGGCATTTTCAACGCACACCATCTTTTTCTTGCTGGATTGATTTCTGGCAAACCTGCCAACTAACTGGCCTGCCTTCTTTGATGTGTATACATTTTAACCTTTGTTCACATTTTCTCCATTTTTTTCCCTACAGTAATCATGAATTAACTTTGAAAGTGTTTTTTTTTAATTATTAAAAAAGAAACAAGGCCTCATCAGATAATCTGAAACTTAGATATGCCAGTGAAAGAAACCCCTAGTAAAGACTAAAATAGACTTTAAAACTGCCAAAAGGTGAGGAGGTGTTAAGACACAGGGAAGGGCTGTACTCCCAACCCACCCAAGACCCTGGGTTTATACAGCAACTCTACTTGCTGTCCTCTCAGATTATTTCACTCCCAAGAGTGAACCTTCTCTCAAAGCCTCCTGGTCCTGATGGCTGACACCTCCTCTGCCCTACCTGAGGGGCCAATTGCAAGTCTTCCTGAGGAAAACTTGCCACACAGGTTTTTCCCCATCTGGGATCATGGAGCAAATGACAGCTTGGCTGTTGGAATGCTCTGAAATACATTAGGTGAACAGGCTTCAAGCAAAGTGGGCTCAGGCCCAGATAGATGACGCAATCCTCTAGGGCTGGCTTGGGAAGGCGGTGGAAGGCTTCCATAAAGACATTTCCAGCCTTGCTCAGTCAACCAGAGGTGGTGAAATTATCCAAGGGCCTTGCACTGGCTCGAGCAAACTTCTACGGGCTGCTTTTGGAAGGAAAGCCTGTTTAATCTGGAGCAACAGGATCTCAAAATGAGTGGAATTTGTGTGTAGGGAGGGGATGCTTGTGGGGGGGCAAGAATCTGTAAATGTTTATTGATCATAGTTTTAAAAGTCTGGGGAGAAATCTGCTAAATGAAATGTTTAACATACATTTAATACTCAAATGCATTGCCTAAATGAAACAGTCAATTTTAAATCTAAAGTTTTGCTTTTTAAAAAATTCTATGAAAGTTTCGAAATTAATTTTGTTCACCCTCTTAATCTTAACTCAGTACTTAAATACTGTCTGAACTGTTTCTAAACTCTGACTGTGAACTTAGTTAAAAATATGATTTAATTAGACCTATTTCTGAAACCTATAAGATTTCTCACCAGTGGGGGATGGTCCAGTTGCCAGTTGCAGATGAATCAGCACACTGGCATCTGAGCTGGTCTCCACATCTCATCTTTGGCATGTATATAAAAGCAGTGTTTAAGTTAACACTATTTTATTTAAAAAGGCTGGTCTTCAGTCTAATTCACAATTGTTGGAAACTATAACATATTTGATGCTTTTTTTTGTTTGTTTGTTTGTTTGTAGAGACAAAGTCTCAGTTTATCGCCCTCGGTAGAGTGCCGTGGCATCATACAGCTCACAGCAACCTCCAACTCCTGGGCTTAGGTGATTCTCTTGCCTCAGCCTCCCAAGTAGCTGGGACTACAGGCACCCACCACACCCCCCAGCTATTTTTTTGTTGCAGTTTGGCCCAGGCCAGGTTTGAACACGCCACCCTTGGTATATGGGGCCAGCGCCCTACCCACTGAACCACAGGTACCACCCATATTTGATGCTTTAATAGACATTCTGCATTGATGTTTGAATAATTGTGGTTGATATTAGGCTTCTGGAACTTTAAGGAAAAAAGTTAAATGATGTATCACCTTTACGAAAAAAAGATGTACATTATATATATTCTATATAATAAGGAACTAGTTACCCTTATTTTGATTGGCATTCAAAAGCATTGTCATGATACCAATTATATTCATTTGATAGCAGTATAGTACTTTATATGATATCTGCTTTGCTTTGTTATACATTCAGCAAATATTTATTGATTTCCTCCAATGTTTCAGGGTCTGTGCTAAGGACCAGGAACTGAAATAAATCACTACCACATCTGTTCTTAAAGTCTTATTCAGTAGAAGATACAAACATAGAAGCAAATAAAGATGAAACCTTGTGTTTTGAGTGTTAAAATAAAGAAATAAACTGGGAACCAAAAGGAGGAAGATACAAACTCTGCCCAGAAGAATGAAGTAAAGTAGGGAAGGCTTCCCGGAGGAGGCAGTGCTGGGAATAGCTTCGGTCCCTCTCTGACACTGTAACCACAGCCTCCTGAGTGGTCTCCCAGCTTCCACATTTAAGGCAAGGGGAGAGGTAGAGATTCTAACAGTGTGTGGGGCTAGTGTGCTCACCACCCGAGGCCTGGAGTTCTTCAGCAGGAAAAGGGAATAGTTGTTATGATTAAAAGTGACAGCCAGACCCCTACAGGAAGTCAACAAGGACCCTCAGCCAACTAGCAATAAAAGAATACAATCATGTACTGAACACTAACATCAAGAAGGGTAAAATTCTGGTGAATGACACTTAAGCCTTCTGACTCCTGCCCTTGGCCCAGGACCCTGGCAGTCAGGTTGTCCAGGCTTTTGTACCTGTTGCTCCTTGGGTCTATCGACTACCTTCCTCCTCTCTAAGGATGCTCAAGGCAGGCACCGATTCTTTTAGGACACTCTCCTGACAACCCCCGCCTGAGGCACTCAGAGGCCCCTCTACTACATTCACTCATTCAACTAGAGCCTCCTGAGTTCTTGCCCTGTAGTAGATACTAGAAACACAGTGGTGAACAAAACAGATTAAACATTCCGCCCCCAGGGAGCTTACATTCTAGTGCAGGGAAATGTACAATAAGCAAAACAAAGAGGGAAACAGAGCATGTTAAAGTAGTGGAGAGTTGGTGGGGCAGCCTGCCCCAGCCGGAAGGAGCACTGGCCACATTGCAGTGCAGGTGCTGATAAAAAGCAGACCCAGTGTAAGTACATTTTATGATTACTTTTAAAAATTCCCTACAAACAATATACCTTAATTAGCTGGACCCAGGGCAGGTTCCTCACCACTGGAACTGCTGACCTGGTATACTGCTGAGTTAAAGTGGTAAGTACAAGGTAGGCAAGTGAGCAGGGGCAAGGGAGGAGGGATGGGTCGCAGTTTTAAATAAGATGTTCAGGGTAGAGATTACTAAGGGTTCCAAGCAGAAGGAACAGTAAGTGCAAACGTCCTGAGGCAGGAGAAAGTGGCTAAAGGGAGAATAGTGAGAAACAGAGCAATAACGGAGCACAGACCACACAGGGCTCTATGGGACCTTGGCACAAGTATGTGTGGCACCCAGAGAGAGATGGCAGGGAAGACATGATCAAACACACTTTTCGAAAGGATCACTCTGAATGCTGTGTAGAGAACAGACTGGCAGGGGGACATTATGAGGGAACAGTGGAATTGAGGAGAACCAGCTTCCTTAAGGCTGTAGTCTTTTATAATACCCCAGCCACGAGCTAATGGCCAGATGGTCAAGATGATAGCAATAAAAGTGATGAGAACTGTCAAATATTGAAGGTAGAGCTCACGGGACTCCATGACCCAGGCAGGGGAGGTATGTGCCTCAGAGAAGAATCCAAGAGGACACGAAGGGTTTTCGGATCTGCCATTCACAGAGATGGGGGGGCTGTGTCCCAGAAGGGGCCTGTCTGTGGGAAGGGTGAGAACAAGCAGTGTTCTGTTCAGTGTTGGGTGACACGTCTGCCCGCAACCAAGCAGAGATGTCCACTAGACAGCGGGTTCTGAGGGGACACAACTTTGGGAGTCGGCATACACATGTAAGTCTTATTTAAAGATGAGTGATGATGGGTAGAAGAGACTTCCCAGGACTGAACCTTGATGTTCTCTTTTGTACCTGTTTTATCAGGAATATGAAGAGAAGCTAGCAAAAGAGACTGACCTGGAGCAGCCAGGAGAAGGGAAGACAGGTGACAGTGAAAAACCACTGGACACAGAGGGAGGGACCCACCATGTCAAATGCTGCTGATCAAGAAGTGTCCATTGGATTTAGCAAAATGAAGACACCTGTAACCTTGACAAGGACAGTTCAGGGGTGGCAGTCTGGCTGGGCTGATTCAAGGGAGAACTGGCAGGAGAGGATTTGGAGAAGGCAAGTACAGACAGCTATTCCAAGAATTCACTCTAAAAAGGAAAGACCTGGGCCGGTCTTCCTGGGGGAGGAGGTGGGGCTACGGGAGGGCCCACTTAGATGGGAGAAGTGACAGCACAGTAGAAGGCTTTAGGAGAGGCTCGATAAAGGGGAAAGGCTGACAGTGCAAGAGGGAGAAGGGAGACACTGGAGCAACATCGTCAAGCAGCAAGGAGAGCATGGGCTGGGTGGTGCCGGTGGAGGGGCTGGCCTTAGGTAGGGCTGGAAAGTCCGTCCATAGAACAAGAGGGAGGCAGAGAGAAGATACAGGCATCTGGTGGGGTGTGGGTGGTGTGGGGACAGAGGTTCATGGAGTAGGCAGGTTGGTGTAAGGCAAGATGCACTGTAAGCTCTGTGAGGGCAGGAACTTCGTCTCTCTTCCCCACTACGCAGCACTAGCCCCAGGCCAGGGTGATTCTTGTTGCCGTGTACGCAAGGAGGGCACAAGACCGGTGCCATCACCTCTAGGCAAAAGGGAAAGTTTGAGAACCACAACACATTACTTGTATAGGCACCATGACAATTCCACAGCTCAGTCAAGGCCCAGGAAATGTTCTTCTATCAAAATTACTAATATTCTATTAATAATACTAGCAACTTAAACAGTGTGTACCCTCTGGTCTGAGGCAGAGCCGTGGCACTGTGCAGGTGAGGGTCCTGCCTTGGATGGGCTATGACGGGACACCTTGCAGGGTCCTTCAAGCTAGGGTCTAGGTCCCCAACCAAGGACCACACGGCCTTGGGCAGGTAGCCTGCCACCAGGCTGCGCTCAGCTCCAACCACAAACCCAGCCCTGCCAAGCTCTCTAGCCCAACAGCCACCAATACTGCAGCCCTGTGCCTCCCTGTCTCCTTCTGGGTGAGTTGCTGGTCTAGAAGGAAAGTGCCAGAGAAGCAGCTGCTCCAAATGTCTGCAGAGGCCTATGCATCTAAGGTACCTCCTCTGTCTTTGCCTCAAATGCTGCCTCTCCAGTCCACCATGCTGTCAAGGAAGGAAAGGGGGTGGCTGACTCCATTAACTCTTACAAACAGGTGTCACACTGGCCAGGTGTCCCTGGTACTGGGAACTCGGTTGGAGCTACCTCTTGAAAACTTCTGCCGCAGGGAGACATCTTCCCTCAAGATCTCTTCTTTCTCTCCAGGGCACCAGTGCTGACAGCCAGGGACAGGGCTGTGGCCTTCTGATTTCAACATCATTCTTTTTTAGCACCAAAGGAGGCAAGAAAAGCTTCCTCTTTCTCTGCTGCACCCCCTTTTAATGAAAGGATTTGTTATGTAAAATTTAGATTCAGTCAGAAGGCTGCACTCAAAGACCAGGGAGACCACAGTTTCCTTAAGGCCTCAGGTTCCCCACCCCTGACAAGGCCTTTAATTCTTTACCTGCCAGGTATAAGAGGAAGCTTGTGAGGGGAGAGGAATTTGATTATTTAGTCAGCAAATATTTATTGAGAACCTGTGTGCCAGGCACTGTTCTAGATGCTTGGTATATCTGAGGGGACAAAACCCACAGTCCCTGCCTGTGGGGCTTACATTCTGGTGAGAGGGAAGGGCAGAGCTCAGGTGGGGCTGATCATTAAAACCTGGATTCCCCTCCCCAGGGCAAGAGGGATGCCGGCAAGCTCACCCTGGGCCAGCAGATTAGCCCTCCATTCTGCTCAGAGAGTGGCAGCCCTGGGACTTTTCAGACCTTGTGTTCACATGACAGAGGCCTCCCAGCCGCAGCAGAACCAAGTCTGATCTTCATCAGCTGACGCCATCTCCCAGAGACCCAGAGCCACTAAGCAATCAGCAAGATCAGCACCCGCCACGGTTGGTGGCAAACCCCAGGGCCCTTCTGGGGGGGTGCTGTGGGGTCAGCTCCCTGCCACCTGCTTCCTGCCTCGATGGCCACAAGGGAAATACCACCTCCTGAGGAGGAGGAGGAGCCTGTCACTTAGATAAGCAGGCCGTCTTGAGCTACTACACAGGAAAACACACTTTCTAAGAAGCCAGTCTGCTTCCTTTAGTTGTTTTTCTGGCAGCAGGAGCACCTGCAGATAGCGGAGAGGCTGGATTAAAGTAAACTCTCCTTACTTTTTTCAACACCCAGCATCTCCTCAAATCCACAGTGGCTTCCCAAATATAACATTTTTAGAGGGAAAGAAGTACCCACGTCTACCACCATTTGCAAACACTTCCAGCAACATAGGGTTTTTGCCCTCACTGAAGGCAACAGAAAAGCGCCTGACATCTGTTTCCTTTAAGAAGCCTGTGAGAAAGCAATGCAGATGTGCATGCCTGCTTGACGATAAACAAAGCAACAACACCCCATCCCTGAGTGCTCCTGGGGTCTTCCTAACTCTGAGCACTTGTTGAGGCTGCAGCACCCCCACCCCGTGAGCTGGGGAAGGGGCAGGGGCTCAGGGTTGAGGCTGGGTTTCCACCTCCTGGGGTAGGCGCTTGCCCTAACCAACAGCTAATCAGCAAGGTGAACAAAATGGAATTTTCCAACATCGCTATGAAGGAACTCTTCTTAAAGAGAGCTTGTATAAATTAAGTCTTTATATCCAATTATGGAGGGAGATTTCTAGCCAAAACACAAGTCACTCCAATGTTAAAATAAAATTCTTAAAGCTTGAAAAATATCAAAATACAGAGACAGTTGCATGAGAGGTTTCTGCCAATGCCAAATTAGTTCCTAGGTGGATGGTTCGCAGAACAGGGTAAGGTGTGGGAAGAGATTATAACGGGTTTCGGGGCTTTTTCAAACTAGGGGTGCCAGGTCCACACCCAATTCCAGAGATTCTAGCACATGCCCCGGGGAGCCTCTCCTGACCAGGAATCCCTATCACAGTGAGTTATTCTCGCCCAGTCACTCTGGAATTGGTCCTGCACCAGAAGCACCTGGAGGGTTCCATGAAACACAAGCCACTGGCCTCAGCCCCAGAGTTTCTGATTCAGTAACTCTGAGGTGGGGCCGAGGGTTTGCAGTCCTACCAAGCTCCCAGATAATGCTGACTGCTGCTGCTGCTGGCCCAAGGTCGCTGCTAAAAATGCCCAGGTGTTTTGAGGTAGAGGATGATTAAGAACAACTGTTTCTGAAAAGAGATCATTTGCTGTATACTGCAAAGGAAAAAGATCAAACTTATTTTTAGCTTCCCTTAATGCTGACAGCAGGGCTGAAATATTAGGGAGGAAATGGCTTTGAGACTCCAAGATTAGAGATGAGCACATGACCAAGATTCTAGCTCCTTTGGTGCCAACGGCTCCCCTGACCTGCAGATCTCAGGCTGGGTGTCACCAGCAGCTCCTTTCACTGGACTATCCATGGGAGAATAGAGCGTGGCTTCCATCTCCATGTGGGCCAGAAGCTGGGCCTGTCTTGTGGCCATGGTCAGTGGCCTCTCAGGAGTTAATCCTCAGGCCACCTGGCAAGAGGGTCACCGCAAGGGTGGCCACACCTCCCTACTGTAGCCACCAGCACTCAGGCTCCACTCACCCCAGCTACTGAAGAAGCTTCCTACCAGGAGGTGAAAGCTCACTTCTCAGAATTCCAAAGGGACTTTGTGGCAACCAAACTTGCAGCATTTACACCAAAGTCATATCCTACCCCAAAAGTCAGTGATCATCACAGTGATGATTCAGAAAGAAAATGGGCCTGTGGTTTCAGGGAAGAAAAGCCACAGTCTGGGAAAAGAAAAGCAGAATTCAAAAATTTACCATTATTGCCTATTATGTCCTCATCCCCTGTGTGATTAGCTTGTCTTATAATTATACGTATGTGGGGGCGGGGAATAGATTCCTCCACTCCCTCCAGGGCAGGGAACCTCTTTATCAGCACTTCCAGGGCCTAACACCGTCCTGGAACACACTAGGTCCTCAGTGAATGATAAACTAATAAATCTTTTAAATTTGGGGTCTAAAGTCAGTGCCTCCTAGAGGAGGGAAAATGACATCAAAGGTCAGGGCCGTGGGCGCCTGGGAATCTAGCGTTCAGCTTACAGAACCTCAGTGCTGCCTCACGAGCAATTCTGCAACCAAGGAGCAAAGATTCCTTCCCATAATCCTGTTGGCTTGCCTGGCTCCATTCCTGAATATTTAATTGGCATAATTAAGCCTATCGCCAACAGGCTGTCAGTCTTGAGCACTCAGAAACTGTCCTGTAGTTCTTCCAAAGAGTTAATGATCTTCAGGCCTTGAAAAGATCCTGAATTTTTGGCTGGTTATCAAAATCAACTACTGACAGACGTGCTGGTTCCAGGACACCAAGAATTGCTCTGTGCTGGGGTGTGTGTTGGGGGTGGGCAAGTGGGACAGGGGGAGAGGACTTGTATTCATTCCCACTCATGCACACACTCCCACTCACAGCACCAATACCAGGACATAGGTATTCACTAAGAGGACTCCTTTTCTGCTGGAGGGCAGGGTAGGATGTCAGTCAGCGTAATGATGCCCCTGAGATGTATTCTAGCTGATAGGGTTATTCCTTCTGCAGCTGGCCTTTCTTTTTTGCCCCAGATCGGACTCAAAGTACCTGTAAATATGGAATGTACAATGAATAGGCCAGATGATTTCATTAGTACTCTTCAGGTTTCTATATTCTATTCCCCCACCCCCAACCACTTTCACTTCCCAGATTAGTCATTGTGATCCCCTAAACGCTGATAAAGGGTCACACACACAAAAAAAAATCCATGTGAAAATACTTCTGTATTTTGCATAAAACTGCCATCAAGACACTGGTCTAGGCTGACACGGTGGCTCATGCCTGTAATCCTAGCACTCTGGGAAGCCAAGACAGGAAGATCCCTCCAGGTCAGGAGTAGAGGCCAGCCTGAACAAAAGCGAGACTCCATTTGTACTAAAAATAGAAAAATTAGCCAGCCTTGGTGGGGGGTGGGGGGTGCCTGTAGTCCCAGCTACTCAGGAGTCCACGGCAGGAGGATTACTTGAGGTCCTGAGCTACTCAGAAGTTTGTGGTTGCTGTAAGCTAGGCTGAGGCCATGGCACTCTGGCCCAGAAAAACAAAAACAAAAAACAATTCTGTTCAATTGTACCATCCTAGAGGAGTCTTTCAGAAATTTCTCTTAGAACTCAAAAACAGAATGAATTTTCTCTTTCCTAAGGAATCCACGTAGTTTTCTCTTCTTTTTTCTTGGCCACTAAGAGCCTCAGAGTTAAATTTAATAATAGACTTAGGTATTCTATATTGACTTCACTCTTTCTTCCTGAAGTCCTGAAAATAAGATGAAGATTTTAATAATCTTATTGGACATTCTTTTGTGTATGTTGTAAGCCACCCAATGTTTTCTTTTTCTCAAAACACAAGCTATCAAAGATCTTAGTGTAAAACAGGAATAAATGTAGGACTCTATTCTCAGAGGAGAAAACAATTGCACAGAGTATGATTTCCTACAATTAAAAACTTCTGAATACCAGTAAAGGGTCACAAAGGTTGGGCACGGTGGCTCATGCCTGTAATCCTAGCACTCTGGGAGGATGAGGAGGGTGGATTGCCTGAGCTCATGAATTCGAGACCAGCCTTAGCCAGAGTGAGACCTTGTCTCTTAAAAACAGCCAGGCATTGTGGCAGGCACCTGTAGTCCCAGCTACTCGGGAGGCTGAGGCAAGAGAATTGCTTGAGCCCAAGAGTTGAAGATTGTTGTGAGCTGTGATGCTATGGCACTCTCCCAAGGATAACAAAATAGGACTATACCTCAAAATAATAATAATAATAATAATAATAAGATTAAGAGGTCACAGTGGGGCCCAAGCCAATCATGTAACAATGACCTGGATGTGTATTTGACCCTGACAGCTCTTCCTTCGCTGGGATGCTTCTTCCTTTCAGTCCTCCATGAAGTACCTAGAGACGATCTTAACAAGAGTTGTAGCAAAAGGTCGTCATGCTTAACTGCAGTGCTTTTGTATGCGAGAACATGCTAACATACATCCATTAGACACCCACTGTTTTCAGAATCCTGCCCTTTCCCTCACTTTTTCTCCTACTTGCAGTCACCAGTGGGGAAAGATTCTTCTGGCAGCAGGTTGCCCAGCAACACAGTAGGTCTGAGTGGGAAATAGAGTATATTTTCTGCTAGCCAGTCTGTTTGGACCCTGCAGTAAGTATCCGAGCAGGCTTGGACTCCCATGTTCTCCTGGGCTTCTAGAGAATTCTCACCTGACTGGACTGGTGTGAGGGGATCCTGATCTGAATCTCAGAACTGCTCTGCCTGCGAAGCCCAGATCACACGGAGGCCCCGCCTCCATAGCACCGCATAGGTTAAGCCACAGCAGCCTGGAGGGAGGTATCACCACAGGGGATGGTCCTAATTCCCCTTTCTAATCCTCTGCAGCCTGCTGTGCTGGGTGTTCTGGCACCAGTGGCCACGTGAGCTGTACTGGCCCCTTTCCTTGATTTTTTTTTAAATATAAATTTTTAAATGTGTCTTTGAGATGAAAGCAAAAATGCCAAAAGTAGGTCGATGCTTTCTTGTGTTCAGTTACAGCCCTGGGGAGTACCCCACACAAGGAACTGCTGAGAGCTCCAGCCAAGATGAAATCTGCTTTTCCAATAAGCACTTCAAACAGCAGAGGATGTTTTTGGCTGGATTCAGCTACTGGGAAGACAACAGTTAATAGGGCTGGGCACTGAGGCAGGGCTCCCCGCTATCAGGGGAATCTGACAGCAGCTTTCTTACAGCATCTTTCACGGCATCAGAAATTACAAGACACTTGTCTACTCCCCCAAGCCAGCAGCACAAACCCCACCTTTGGCCCTCATCAAACAAATCTGCCAAGGTTAAAGATTTCAATGTCCCAGTTAATTATTCTTTACACAGTTTTTCTTCATTATTTTTTCAGCCCAAATTCCTTTACAGTAAGTCCTAGGCATGTTCCAGATTATTTTATTGGACCAGAATTTTGTTGGTATGAATACAGACCCTAAGCCACCACCACCACCCCCAGCACCCCAGAAATGCCAATAATAATCCAGTGAGGTGGTAGTGGTGATGGTGAGTGGGTGGGTGGCTGCACAGACTGGCCAGTGGTGGGGGTGGTGGCAGTGTAGTAAGGGAAGAAGGGGATGGTTTAGCAGCTCTATTTCCTAAACCTGGAAGCTGAGACTCCCCACAAAGCAAGTGAGTCACCCAAGCTCACCACAGGTGAGCCAGATGGAGAACCCAAGTCTTTTCAAACTGTTGTTTTAATAGCCTGGTTTGCATCTTGACTGGACATCAGCTTGCTGCCCAGCACGGACACAGAGTTTTCCAGGCTCACTCACTGTCATGGTTGCATTTTGTCTGTTTTAGTCATTTTGTCTGTATTAGCCAATCATCAAGACATGAAGGTAGTCATCTTCAGCACTCTGGATTCCAGCTTCATTCTTTTCTTGGTGTGTTTTTTGAGAGAGTCTCGATATGTTGCCCTCAGTAGAGTGCTGTGGCGCCACAGCTCACAGCAACCTCAAACTCTTGGGCTTAAGCAATTCTCTTGCCTCAGCCTCCCAAGTAGCTGGGACTACAGGAGCCCACCACAATATCCGGCTATATTTTTTTTCTTTTGGTTGTAGTTGTCATTGTTGTTTGGCAGGCCCTGTCTGGGTTTGAACCTGCCAGGCCGCTGAGCTATAGGTACCGAGTCTGTTTGTTTTGTAAGAAAGTCTCACTCTGTCTCCCTGGGTAGAGTGCTATGGCGTCAGCCTACTTCACAGCAACCTCAAACTCCTGACTTCAAGCGACTGTTCTGCCTCAGCTTCCCAAGTAGCTGGGACTATAAGAGCCCACCACCACGCCCAGCTAATTTTTCTGTTGTAGTAGAGACGTGGATCTCGCTCTTGCTCAGGCTGGTCTCAAAATCCTAAACACAAGGGATTCTCCCACCTCAGCCTCCCAGAGTGCTGGGATTACAGGCATGAGCCACCGTGTCTGGTCACCAGCTTCATTCTTAAATCTCTAAAGCCACATCTGGATTTGAGCAAATACTTCCTTACCTGTTAGGTAAAAGCTTTCAGTGTGGAGAAGCAGCAGGGATTTCCTAGTTTGCATAGAAACAACTTGTTGAAATACACATTCCTGGACTCCCTTTCCCCACAGCCCTGAGTGAGGAGGTCTGAAGAAGATGCAGGAGGAAGCACAGTTTCAATAGTAAAACACATTATCTCTTTAAAGTCTCGGTTCAAAACACCACCTCACTGAGACCTACCCTGATGCTCTATCTAATGCAAGCCACATACCTTGTCATATGGTGCTATGACTTATTTTTCCCAAGTGCTATCACTTCTATTATACCATGTAATCCACTTATTTCTTATACTTGTTTATTCTTGGTCTCCTTCAGTAAAGGAAGCTCCAGGAAGGCAGGACCTGTCTTCTTCACTGCTGGATCTCATGAGCCTAGAGCAGTGCTCAGATCAGTAGCTGCCTGTTTAAAACCATTGATGAATGAGAAGTGACCAAAACACAGTGGCCCAAGATGCCTCCTTGAAGAAACCCCGGTCTAGGGAGGGTATGAGCTTTGGCACTAGCCCCACAGGGTCTGGAGCCCAGCTCTACTCACTTGGTGTGTGGCTTTAGATAATTCAAGGTCCCCAAGCATCGATTCTCTCATCTGTGAATCAATTCTGTCACCTACATGGTAGGGTCACAACACAAGTGTCCCCTGAGATGACGCGGCACACAGCAGGACTCCACAGTATTACTTCTTTCCTCCTTCTTCATCTTCTGAGTAGAGTTTTGCAAGCAGTGGCCTCTGAGCAGAAAAGAATCTGAAGCTTCCCAGATGGAGGGAGTGCATTCCCTGTTTTCCATCAGGTGGAGAGAGGCAGGGAGAAAGAGTTAATGGGGGTCACCAGTCAGGGGAAGTGTGTAAGTCATCCTTGCCGGCTACCTCTGCAGCTCAAAGGACACACGTTCACCTCCCTCTTTTCCTTCCCACCAGCAGAAATGAACAGTTTCTTTGCATAAACAGACAATAAATCACTGGCTAGAATCAGTACCCCTGCCAAAGCAGCACCATTCAAGATCTCAGGCAGAGAGAGCTCACGTGCCGTGCCAGAGGACTGCAGTTTGGATTTGGAGGCAGCCCTGTTGACTATGCACACTCCTGGGTGATCCCTCCTCCCCCAAAAAGCTCAGCCCATTTCCCTAGGGCCCTTGGAATACATCCCATAGACTCTTGTCAGCCCCACCTGGAGGGACTTAAGCTCCAGCATAGGGGATGTGGCTGAGGTGGGAACAAGGATTTCCTGACTGTGATCCTGGAACGGGTGACTGAGGTTATAGACTCTTTTCCTCTGGGTTTTATGAAGCAGATAGGATTTGGAGGTAGAGAGACAAAACAGGAAATATCTACACACACACAGATATGCACATGTTACACACCCGAAAGAGAGGAAAAGGCAAGAGCTCCTCCAGAGTGGGATCAGGGCACTCATCCACATGGAAAGCAAGATAGCAGTGGGACGAACAGCCCAGGGTCCAGAGCCTGTGTCCAGGCTCCAACTCTGCCAATTGTCTGGTGACCTTGGCCCAGTCCCTTTCCCGGCCTCCCCTTGAGTTTCTTACCCATGAAACATGAGCATGGAACTCTGGCCCTCCCAGAGCTGATGTTTCAGGAGTCTGTGATTTCCAGTTGGGCTCTGGCCAGGCACACTGTGGGAACAGTGAGAAACTTGCGCAAATGTGTGTTTGCCTAAATCTCTTTGGCCAGCCCCCAGGCCCATTTGAGATTCATTTCAAGTCCTGGACCTTTACCTTCAGAGTCTACATTGGAAGGAGTCAGATTCGTACATCCCACAAGCCTTGCCTGGCCTTCTGTCCCTTGTGGGAGCCCCAGGCCGGGCAGAGTAAATGCCCGTGGTGCCCTTAGCAAGGCCAAGCCCCAAAGCCCTTATCCAGGGGCTGCAGCCTTAATCTGGAATGACGACCACCTCTCAGGAGGGGTTGCTCACCTGGATTCAGGAGCGGTTAAAGCTCTTCAAATTAAATTAAACCAGCTCCTTTTGAAGCCCTTGGTACTGTCTGAAAGTAACAAGGCTGAGACCCTAGCAGGCGCTTCTGAGGAGTGAGGTTGAAAGGGGATCTGCTGGGAACCATCTGTGTGACCCAGGGCAACCCCTCTCTGGGCCTCAGTTTCCGCACCTGGGCTGGCCTGGCTCTGTGCCATGCCCCTGGTGTTGAGAGTCTCTGTCCCTTCCTGGGGCTGCAGCGCTTGCTCACCTCACTGGTGGTTGGGGGCAGGGATGGGGGATAGAATGGGTGAACCCAGGAGCAGGTGCCTGAAGACAGGGTGGAGGCAGGATTGGGAATGAAACCTGCTCCGCTCCCCAGAATTGCGCTTCTCCTCTTAGAATTACGGGCTGTGGGGGCCACAGGGTAATTAGGCACGGTCCAGACCAGAGACACTCAAGCTTCTTCTACCCACATGACCCTTTCTCCAGATGAACTCTCACATCAGCGAAGTCCAATATCAAACAGATGGGGGTGGGGGGTGGGATGAAGTACGAAATGGAGCATTTATGATAAAGGCAGCCCTGGCATCCTGGGACACCCCTCCTCCCCTCCCCCACTCCGCAGAGCTGCCTTGGGGCAGCTGGGGATGTTGGACCATGGCGCATGATTGAACTTGACCGGTCTCTCCTCTCCAGGATAACTCCCACTCTGCTCAAAGGGAGTCATTTGTTCTGGATACTGACGTTTCATCAACAACTCCCCCCTACACACACACCCCGCACCTATGCGCACGACGGTCCCTACAAACGCACGGCCTCGTCTGCCGTAGTGAGGGGAGGGAAGCCCCATCTCGCCCACCCTGTGTGTGGAAACACGTCGGCTGGAAACATCTGATCCGCACAGCTCAGGTCAAAGGGAAGAGCGGACGACGGGAAAGGGACCGAGGGGAGGAAAGCCAGAAAGGGAAGGGTACGAGTCGGTCCTGCAGCTGGGCTGGCGGATCCCCGAGCCTGCAGGATTTCTCGGAACCTTCAGGGTCTTGACAAGCCAGGGGAGGGCAGAAACCAGGGAACGTGGAGCAGGAAACGGGGGCCCAGTCGTGCGGAAATGGGGAGAAACTCCCGCTGCATCGGAGCAGCATGCACAGGGCCAGTCCCAGAGGCGAGCCCGGCGTCCTGCCCGGAGGGGGCGGCAGCGGGGCTGGCCAGGGTCAACCTGCGCCGAGCCCCTCCTCACTGACGTGGGCCAGGGTTAATTAGGTACAGCTGCACGGGAGTGCGAGCCCGGCCAGGAGCCGCTCCCGGAGGCGCCCGCCCCCGGCGCAGCCCGCCCGCCCAGTCCGGGCTCCAGCGGCCGCCCGCCCGCCTCCCCCGCGGCGCAACAGCGCGCCCTGGTGGCCACTGTCAGGAGAGCACTTTCAGGAAAATCGCTGGCTCCGCCTCCGGGAGCACCCTAATGGGATAGCCTGTTCTAGGTCACTGACTTGGAAAGCTTTAAAAAATCGGATGCTCAGGAGGCAGGCACCCCATCCCAACTACACTAGAAACCCTTGGAGTGGGACCCAGGCACCACTATTTATAAACTCTCAGTGCTTCCCATGTACCTCCAAGTTCCAAAGCAACCAAGCGCCACCATTGTGTCTGATCCAGCAAGTCTGGATACGAATGCTACCTGGTACGAATGCTAAGGTCCCAGGATCGCCCTCTGAGAACCAGTGCTAAACTTTCTCTGCTCAAGGAGGAGACCCCGGGCTGGCACCACCAGCAGCACCTGTCAGAAATCCAGGTTTGGAGGCAGCTTCTCAGATCCACTAAATCAGAATTGACTTCTAAAATGTTGTTTATAATCGACTCATAACTGTACATATTTATGGAATGCAATGTGAAGTTTCAATACATGTATGCGTTTTTCAAATATTTAATTAGGACATTTAGCCTTCTATCACCTTATACATTTGTCATTTCCTTGGGGTGAGAACATTCAAAATCCTCTCTCCTAGCTAATTTGAAACGTGCAGTGCAGCATTGGTAACTGTAGTCACCCTGCGGTGGGAACTTACCCCTTCTACCTGTAACTGTGTGCCTGCTGACACACATCTCCCCCATTCTTGCTACCACCACCACCACCCCCAGCCTCTAGTAGCCACTATTCGACTCTATACTTCTATCTAGATGCAGGTGACTCATATGACATTAAGATTCGTAAGCACTACTCTAAACACTATTTGGTTGGGTCTCATATGACCAGAGCACTAGCAAGACCTCTTCACACCCTCCCAAAATCTCTGGATTGGAGAGCTGGATGAAACTTTCCTGAGAACTAATCCAGTTCTCTTGTATAACAGAGGGAGAAACTGAACCCAAGAAAAGGAGCTTGCCTGAGGTTCCTGTGTTTTAGGAGGACCTATTTTCCTGGGCACCTCAAATCTCCTATATTCACAGATATCCTTTCTTCCTCCCCAGGAGGCCTGTAGAGGCCCAGGCTGTACCCTGGCCACTCTTGAGCCCCTGAGGCAGGGAGCAGAGACAGGAAACCTGCAGCAGAGAACAGAGTGGGAGGCAGCCTGGCCTAGACAGCAAGGGGGAGGGCACGTTTAAAAGTCGAGTGTCAGCCACTGACCCTAAGTGTTGAGATTCATTCTCCATTCTTGCTCGCGATTATTCTTTTGCATTCTCAGGGGAAAGAGACAGGTCAGAGACCTATCTTATAAACATCAGAAGCAAACCTGTGTACACTGAGCCTCTGTCCTGAGAAAGGGCTGGGTGGCCACCTCTAGCGATAGCTCAGCACACATTTCCATCTTTGGTTGTCCTGTTATCTGGCTGGTATAGAATGGCCAGCAAAGCTCGGCTGAGTACCTGACCCTGCAGTGTGCCACATTCATGTATCAGTCCAGGGAGCCAATGGCAAGTGCTTTCTACACTGACTATTCCTGTAGGTGGCCTGAGGGGCAGGCAGAGACCCTTAACAGCCCTGTTCTGGCCACACACTTTAGAGTCCAGTGGAGAGACTAGGCAAATCCATGAATAAGTGCCAATGAAATATATCGGGCACTAGAAATACGTGGCCATGGATGGAGGGAAATCAGAGCAGGCTTCCTGGAGGTGGTGTGGCTATCACAGCCAGGGCATGGCAGAGATTGGACGTAAATCCTGGCCTACCTGGATCTCACACTCCTAACCACCACTGTATCCTGCCCTCAGAAAGGGCAGGAGTAAGACCCACCTCTTGGCCTATCTGAGAATGTCTGGCTGGAAAAGAAGTTTCCCACCAAAACAGCCAAGGCTCAAAAATAAGTGCGAGTCTTCTAAGAGAGACGATCTCAAATTTAAAGTTAATGAGTTCAGGTTTTATTCAAGATTGCACGGAGAGCCACTTGTGCTGATACAAGAAAGTGACACTGATGGAAGTTTCAAGAATACTCAATCTTTCTAGAGGCCAGCGCATTGCTGATGGGCAAAAATCTAACTCTTGGGGCCTATGATGGACTTTGTATGGTTAAATCATATTGGAGGGCTACATTTTAGCATTTTCACTTTATTTCCATTCATTCCCCATAAGCTCAGGGAAGAGGACTAATTTGTAATTGTTAAGTAAAAATGCGGTGGGTATTTGTTTTCCTCTTGTAGGTATTGCTCTTTTGTCTTCCCTGCTACACACACAGTTATCAGTTTTACAGAAAACAAAGAAACTGAGATTAAACATTAACCAGGATCATTGCAAATGTCACTAAAATGAACAGCCCTGGTGTAGGGTCAGGAGAGGCCCCTGACTCTTGGGCTGATTGCTCAAGCAGGAGGGGAACCTGGGCAGGCCCTGTCTCCACGGGATTGAGAGGCCAGTGATCCCAGTGTGCACTTTCTATTCCAGTCAACAAACATTTCCTGAATTCCTGTGTAAGAGCTGGTCTCAGTGCGAGGTCCCTGGTACAGAAGGGCTCAGAAAGGGTCCCAGCCCTTGAGAGACACATCACATGTGAGAAGGGCTCTTAACAGGCCAGGTATGGAGGACCGTGGAAGGCAGAGTGGGGAGAGATGTTTCACCCTAGAGAAGACAGCAGTTGCTGTAGAATCGATCAGTAGATTTTATTAGCACAAAAAAGAGGGCAGTCCGGGCAGAGGGAGGGACATGAACAAAGGGGCAGAGGTCAGAACATGGTATCTGGGAAATGACCAGTAGTCTGGGGTGGGGTATGGGGTGCATGCTGGGAGGAGGGTGTGTGGAGGATGGGTCAGGGCCATGGGCGTCAGAGGTCCAGACTGAAAAGGTCAGCCCTAAAGTGCTGGTTTGCTTTGGTTTGGAAAGTGATAGGAGCCTTGTCTAAAGGATGGCCTGATCAGACTGGGCAGCCGTGAGGATGCTGGGGTCATCGGAGGAAATAAGGACTTGCCAAAGGCTGCCGCCTGAGGAGGAGAGGTGGGGTGGCTCCAGAGATGGACCAGAGGCCCAGTCTGCTGATTACCCGGGTAGGGAGGTGATGTGAACAACTCCCAAACACTCTGACCTGGTGCCATCCTCTCAGAAAGACCGATGTCAGCCAGGGGTCCAGCAGGCTGCAGGAACCGCACCAGTACCTCAAGCAGAGGAAACTTAATACAGGAGATTGGTTGCATAAGTGGTATAAAAACGAGAAGCCAAATGAGATGTTGAGGCAGCCAGAGAGGAGCAATGAGAGGAAGCCTCTGACACCACCTAGGACAGGAAGGGGAAAGAGAGAGGCAGGTAACTGGAGCCCAGGGGCCACTGCTGCAGGCCTGTGCCAAGGGGTCAGGGACCAGGGAGCAGCCCTCAGCCCTGCTGGACTTGTTTCCTAGAATAGAGAGCATGGGAAAGAAAAGCTCTGGCTTCTCCCCTCCACCTGCTCTGGACCAAACCTCCTCAGGGAATGTACCCCTGAGACAGAAAGCAGCCAGAGAAGGAGGGCCTGGAGGTGGGAGCTGCAGGCAGTGGTGAGCAGGGGCGCCCCAGAGGAAGCCGCCGAGGAGAGAAGGGGCAGTCAGTACAAAGGTGGGTGTGGGAAGTGAGAAGCGCTTCCCAGGAAGGAATGTGAGTTTGCAGCAACGCCAGACTAGAGGGCTGGGAGTAGACGTGGCCGGCATGTGTGTGGCTCTCTGCTTCAGGTTTTCTCAGCTCAGGCAAAAGCTGACTCAGGCCTCCCACAGCGGAGCCTTCTGGGTAGAGCAGGGCAAGGTGTGGTCAGGTGGCTGAGTGACATGTCAGGCCTCAGGTGGGGGCAGAGGATGCCGTGATGGAAACAGGACTGGCCCCAGGAAGGCTGTCAGACCCACAGCATCATTCCAGTTTAAACAGCAAATGTGAATGACTTTGCCCAAGTAAGGAATTCAAGTAAAAAATATCTATCATGTGGGGCTCATACCTCCCCGATTTTGAAAAGCAGAACCACACAGAAGCACTTTGTGAACAGTGAGACTGTCTATGCCAGGAAGTCCAAGGATGTCAAGTGGATGGGGATCTAGCCTGAGCTTGGGAATGCCATTAGCTGGGGGTGGCATTTGCCTGAGGCCGACATGCTTGGGGATTATACACACCTGCAGAGAGGCAGGTTGCATGGCCCTTCTGCTGTACCAAGGCCAACATCTGCTGGGTTCGGCTGACTGGTCCCATCTCTGGCCACCCTCCTGTCACCAGCTACTCTCATTAGAAGTGACTGAGAAGCAGAGTGGCAGGTGGCATCCCAAGTAGAGCCAAACTGCCTGATGCCTCTAGGGCCTGTGCCTGTGACCTCACCACAGACAGCAGGGAGGGAGCTGAGCTGAGAGGAAATACCCGCAGGGTGCGAGTCAGCACAGGGTGCTGGTCTGTGAGGAAAACTGGGCCTGTCTCCAGCAAAATGGGAGCAGGATACAGCTGGAAAGTGTGCAGGAGACGCCTGCACCGGGGCCCTTCTTAAGAACAGCTGCGCTTTACAAAGACATTATGTCCAGCCTTCTTTATATGGTCTCAAAGCATCCTTTCTTTTATGAAATAACAATGACAGATCATGATAGTTCATGTTCTTGATTGGCAAAATAAACCCCTACTTTCCCCTGCCCCACTAGCTTTGTTAGTCTATGAATCCAGTGTTGAAACAGACACCCATCTTCCCACCTCGCCACCCTGATGGGGACTGACTGAGCCACACGCCACAAGGGCCCTGAGCCTGGAGCACTCACTATCCCACACAGTACCACGTGTCAAGCCTCAACATCACCCCCAGGGTAACTGGGGCCTGAGGACAGCACAGATAACACCAAATTGGGCTGGCAGCAGCAGCTGGCTTTGGCCCACAGATGCCCCTCTCATGTTAAGTCTATCCCTATGCTTCCTTTCCTGAGACTTTACCACCCTCTCAGGCAAATATGGGACCCAAGTTGCTTCCACAGAAGTGCAGGGTAGGAAGGGATCTGTGAGACAGCCTTGGGAACTCCGTGGGGGTTTTTTCCTGGGGAGGGGCCGTGTCTTCTCTCTGATTCTCCTGTCTTTAAGATAGCTCAGGCCAGACGGGTGGCTTATGTCTGTAATCCTAGCATTCTGGGAGGCTGAGGCAGGAGCAGCCCTTGAGCTCAGGAGTTCGAGACCAGCCTGAACCAGGGTGAGAACCCATCTCTACTGAAAATTAAAAAATGATTCAGGTGTCATGGTGGGTGCCTGTAGTCCCAGCTACTCAGGAGGCTGAGGCAGGAGTATTGCTTGAACCCAGGAGTTTTAGGTTGCTGTGAGCTAGGCTGATGCCACTGCACACTACCCTGGGTGACAGAGCAAGACTCTGTCTCAAAAAAAAAACAAAAAAAAAACAAAAAACCTATAATCTCAGCCCTCTGGGAGGCTGAGGCAGGTGGATTGCCTGAGCTCATGTTTAAGACTAGCCTGAGCTAGAGTGAGACTCGTCTCTAAAAATAGCCAGGTATGGGGTGGGTGTCTATAGTCCTGAGGCTGAGGCAAGAGGACGGCTTGAGCTCAAGAGTTTGAGGTTGCTGTGAGCTATGACACCACAGCACTCTACCAAGAGTGACAAAGTGGGAATCTGTCTCAAAAAATAAAATAAATAAATAAATAAATAAATAAAGGATCTTAACTGATCTAATTAAAAAGCAAAAACAGCCCTAGCATCACTTCCTCTAGGAAGCTCCCCTGACTGCCTCCCCTATCTCCTAGATGGGTACAGCAGGGAATGTTTTCCAAAGACAGCCCCTCCCACCTGCTTAGATCACCTGCAGGGTCTCCTTACTTGGTGACACACCTCCTACAGAGAGGTGGGGTCTGCACCCCCCAACCTGGCAGGGAAGCTGTGCTCCTTCCTAGGTGAGGCTATCAAAGAGGATGTTCCATCCTCTCCTCTCCCTGGGCTTGGAACCCAGCAGCCTCCATCCTGTAGGGAAGTCTAGGCCGCAGGGAGAGGACACGTGGCCAGCCACTCTGTGGTCTACATGCAAGCAGATGAGCCTTCCCTCACTCCTGCGGCCAGCCTCGGGTCCTCCAGCGAGGTTGCACACGGTGCCCCGTGCCCTCTGCATCCTGATGCACAGAAACTCCCAGAGAGGACAAATGATTACAGGTGTGTGAAGCCCCTGTGTCTCCAGGTAGTTTGATGTCACCAGCTGACAATGACTGATACCTCCCTGGAGTCGCATGACCCATTTCTCTCTGTCAGAGCACCTTGTCTCTCTGTCTCTCCTACCGGGCAGGGGGGTGTGGAGTGAACAACGAAAGGAAGTACAGGGGCTGGTGGCAACGATGCCCTTCACGCCAGGGGACTTCACAACACCACCACGTCAGACTCGTTTTAACTGTGACTTCTTGAGTAACAGGCAGCTTTGTCCCAGAAAGCATCACTTCCTCCTTGTCCTGTACTCTGGGACTCTCCAGGGGCCCCTGACTATACCCCACAGGGAGCCTCCCTACCAAGGACCCCACACACAGACTCCACTCCGCTGCCCCAGCCCGGGTGTCCTGGGCCTGCACCGCCTCTGGGAGGCCCTCCAGCCAGAGGGATCTTACTCCCATCCAGACTCCACCAGGAGAACTTTCCAAGCACTTCCTCCTGCATTGCTTTGCCCGGTCTCCACACTGGTCCACTGAGACAGATCAGGCAGCAATGACAAGCCTCAGGTCTTAGAAGGAAGTGGCCACACTAGGACTCTGGCCTCGACTTCTGACTCCACATCCCTGCCCCTCAATGCCCTCTGGCCACTGTCGGTGGGGCTGCTATGAACAATAGGCCTGGGTCTTGTGTGTATGTGGGTGTAAGGAAGCAACCTCAGATGTGTGGCCAGCTCAGGTTAGCCCCTTGAAAGCAGGATGTTTCTGGGCCCTTGGCCCGAGATGTCAGGTAAGCACAGCAAACAACTCAGGTAAGTTAAATAGGACAAGATTGGTACTTCTGTTGCCAAAATAAACACGTGCGTACACACACACAATCAAAAAGACTAAGACACCCCAAAATGCTTTAATATCCATTCTCCAAGCCAATTACCTTCCCCAGGAGCCATCTGTGGATTACTTTTTTGCAATTATTCGTGCTCATTCCACCTGAACCAAAAACAAGACTCGTGCTGGCTGTGCCATGTCTACTCACATAAATATTTCAGGGGTTCAAGCATCTGTCCACACACATGCCTTTCTCTGGATAAAGAGGTCTTGGGGTTAGGGTTCTGGAATCTTTCCTTCCACACCTACTGCATCTGGTCACTGTCTTTGAGGCTGACATGTCTCACACTGCGGGCTGGATGCCAGCCAGGTCAGTTTACAGCGAGCTGTCAACCTGGTTACTGACACCCAGGCAAGGCCATAAATACCCACAGCGGAGCAGCAGCAGGCCTCCCAGCCCCCAAAACCATCAATCTCCCTTAATGACTGCTTGGGATTCAGGCTTCCACTGGGACTCGACCTGGCCCCAAGCCTTGGTGGGGCACAGCACTCCCTCCCAGGCACAACACGGGTTAGCCAGGAACATGCTGCCTGCGAGGTCCCCATGTCTTGCCAATATACTTTATGGAAGCAGAGACAGGCAGAAAAACTCCCTGTCACTCCAGATACCACCCCTTCCACAGTGGGCTCCAGAGAGCAGAGCTACACCCACGTCGTGGATCTGGTCACAGTGGGCTCCAGGCCACAGACAGCCCCACACAAAAACTTCCCCAGGCCACAAAATGATTACTCACTGTACAGAAGCTGGTCTTTGTGTCCTTTGCAATGCAGGTAGGCGAAAGCCAAGTAGAAGGTATCTCAGCTGTTCAGACTTCCCTTGTCTGCCTCAAGCGCAGACACCTTTCTTCATATTCTGTTCAGCCTGATTTGCTTCCAGTGTATCACTGCCCTAAAACACCCCCCAAAGTCACAAACCATCCCCACAAACACACCGAATCCTCACTCTCCAACTCTCTTCTGAGAGTTTATGACTGAATTTACATAAAATGTTTACATGATTCCAGCCTAGCATCTAATAAGATCATTGGGCTGTCTCATCAACAACATTAGAACAGAATTTTAATCTTGCATCTCCAGATACGAACTCTGTAAGGGCTGATGAGATGATCGTAAACATCGCATTCCTTATCAGCACCCACACACCTGTGTTAAGCTGCTGTGGTCAGAGGGGAGGGGGGAGTGAGGGTCTTAAGCGCCAAACCCCCTTACTCACATAACAGAAACTGAGCCCCAAAGAGGCAGCGACTTCCTTAGGGGCAGATGCAGGACCCAGGTCAGCCACAGTGCATTTGTGGCAGGAGTCACCAAACGCAGTCCCTCCCTGAGTGGACAGAGGACACAGAAGCCACACCTTAGTCCAGCACCTAGCACAGACAGGGGCCACTGTGGTGGACCCTGGGGATGTACCATCAGACCCCAGGGCTCCTCCTTGCTCCTATGGTCTTTCCCCAGCTCTGGGTGTTTACACACACAACCTGAGTGTCTACCTCTCTTTGGGGAACTGTCCTTGGGTTATTTGGGAGAACAGGGTAGCCTTTAGCTGTTTGGTGGCTGACTCGGGAGGGGTCAAAAAGCCCAGCTCCCCTGCCTGAGTTGGGGCAAATTCTGAGAGATCATCAATCTCGGAGCTTTCCTGCAGGATCCAGCTGGAGCTGGTTCTTCTGAAACGACACTCCGTGTGCCCTCCCCACCCATTCCCATCCTATCCTGCCCACTCCTTACCTGCTTCTCCTGGGAGCATCTCCTGTTAATAAATCACGTGCATCTGGACCCTCAGCTCAAGGTCTGCTTCTGGGGTCCTGGCCTAAGACACCAGCAAAGGTTTGTGGAATAAGTGAACGGATCTTCCTCTAACATCCCCCGGAGAGGTGTAAACGGCATACAGAGCCAGCTTGGTCAGAGGAAAAGGTCCGGTTGGATAAATAACCCTGCCCAAAGGAGGGCTAGCAGGAGAAGTTGCCCTTAAGCATCCTAAAGCCAGCACAAATTAAGTCCCTAGGAGCCTCCCCTCAACAACGTTCACAGAGGTCAGTGCAGCTGCAGGGCCCCCACATTCGTGGCCATGGAGTGCATGGGCTCTCTCCATGGCCAGGCCACTTTGTCAGCCCAGGGCTCTTGGTAAACATCATTATGAGCACCTGCCGGTGAAGTGACGAAATGTTGAGCACTTAACACTCCTTGGAGCGGGTAGTACTCTGAGCTGCCCCTGCTTTGAGCTGAAACACCAGCAGCAGGTACCTTCAGCCCCCAGGTCTTCAGTAGCTGCTGCTGTGGGGGACAGTTCTGTTCAAGCCCGACAGCTACCTCTCATTCAGCTTCCCTTCGTTCCGCCAGTGGCATTCCCGGGGCCCCTCTGCTGCTGAGCGTGGGAGACTGGGGAAGGGCGGCCGGAGGTGGAGCGGTGGGTAAATGCCCACTTCTGGGCTTTGGGAAGCAGCTCTGGAGCAGTTCTGGGTGCATCTTTGTAAGCCCCCAGCAGCGGCTCCCACAGCCACCCTTCCTCTCTTCCTCCTGGCAAGGTGCTGCTTCCTGGGGTCACCTCCCAATTCAATCACATCCAAGTCCTTGTGCCAAGCTCTGCTTTCATTTTCTTTTTTCTTTTCTTTTCTTTTTGACAGAGTTTCACTTTGTCATCCCTCAGTAGA
Organism: Loris lydekkerianus; assembly: GCA_963574355.1. Lineage (NCBI taxonomy): Eukaryota > Metazoa > Chordata > Mammalia > Primates > Lorisidae > Loris > Loris lydekkerianus. The sequence continues at coordinate 29,816 of CAUYPK010012061.1, read as the reverse complement.
GTGTCATAGCTTCACAGCTCACAGCAACCTCAAACTCTAGGGCTTAAGTGATTCTCTTCCCTCAGCCTCCCAAGTAGCTGGGACTACAGGCGCCCACCACAACACCTGGCTACTTTTTAGAGACAAGGTCTTGCTCTGGCTCAGGCAATGCAGGGAAGTGCAACCTAAGACAGCAGAACACATGATGTCACCTTTGCCCAGGCAGCTCGGGCTCATTAGCTCCCTCAGCTCTCCCCCGTGCGGGAACAGCACGCTGCTCTAAGGAGCTGCTGAGCACCCTCTACCAGATGGCCCAGGCTGCCCACTGGGAGTTCATGTCTGATTTTCTCATTTTTCTATCACTCTCTTTGTTCTTAACAAGTCTTCCTCCCAAGGGACCACCACCCTCCTCCCAACCCATCATATTTGCCTTTAATCTACTATAGCTTGGAACCATAGGACCAAACTGAGATGGCACGTGTCTGCCCTAAAGGCAAATAGATTCCTGGGGAGGAATGTTCCTCTGAGCAAATGCATGAGCTTCAGTCTAGTTTTCTGGAAACCTATATTGGCTGCTCAAGAGATATTTCCATCTTCCCCTGGTTAAGAGCTCTCCCCTGGAGGGGCTGGACAGTGAAGTTTTGTATGCATGAGTTCTGATATTTCACTTAGCATACAGGATGTGTTTGTGAACAAATGCAGCAGGTCTAATATTTATCACAAATGCCCTAGGGTTGTTTGGCTTGCCATTTACCAGGATATGTCAATTTCATAGATCCAGTTTTTAAAACTCCAGGAGACTTCACAAGTTTGCTAGCTTCACAGATGTCAAAACAGCATCACACACTAAAAAATGGTGGCTTACAGATTTCAGAGCAAAATCAAAATCAGTCCTGGGATTGAGTACAAAGCACCTCACTCAGCCTCCAAGTCTGCCCAGATGTCCCCCTCCCTCTCCCAAGAAGTTATATGCCCCATCCTGTGGGCAGGAGCATATATGTACTCACACTGGCTCCTAGGAGACTTGCCAGGATCCTGCGTGTGGGTAGAATTCTGTTCTGCGGCTTGCCTCCTCCCTGCAGCTTTCTCAGCCTCAGTGAGGCAAGGGGAGGCCTCTGGTGCCATGGCTGACGGGCACAGCTGATGAAAACCACCACCAAGCCAAGGGCTGGGCACAGGTGCAAGAGCAGACTCCTGCAGGTGTGTTACTAGTAACCTCCACCAAAGCCCCGAGGGGTAAGGGTGAGAGTGACAGGATCAGCGAAGCTGTCTCCCAGGTGTTCTCTGTGCTGCTGACAAGAGGGCTGAGAACAGATTAACAGGAAAGGAGGTGGCGTGGCTGTGGGACCCTCCCCAGCACATGCCGTGAGAGCCCCTGGAGGCTGAGGTGCACATGTTGGCTGTGGGCTTTCTGTTGGAGAGAGACTAGAAGTCTAGGCAAAGGAAGGTTCACAGTTGCCCCTCAACTTACGAAGGGGCGACTTCCTGATAAACCCATCATAAGCCCAAAATATCATAGGTTGAAAATGCATTTAATACTCCAATAAATCTATTGTAAAGTTGAAACCATCATAACTCAGGGATCATCCTTATTTCACCAGGCCCCTCGGGCTCCGTTCTAAGGTCATGGCAAGACGACCCCAAGACTGGCATCCTGGCCATGGTTGCAGGTGACAGGAGGGCTAGAATTTGAGAGCCACAGCTACCTAAAAGATCATCAAGATTGGGAAATACTGTGGTCGAGGGCTGGTCATTGACAGGTGGTTGGAAGGTGGCCTTGTGTGAGTGGCCTGAGTGGCCAAGCCAGCTTGAGGTGTTTCCCCTGCGAGTGCCTGAATGGCCCTAAGAGGGCACAAAAGCTTCCCAGGGAGGTTGCTTTCCAAACTCACCATTTCCAATTTAAGGAGTTTCTCCTGGATGCTCAGTTCGACCAGATACACTAGGTTATCTGGATTCTGAGGAGTGGTATTCAGTTCTGGTCTCTGCTGGTGGAAGCATTTTCAGCCAGGACAGTCTCTGAAGTGCTTTCTTAAGGAGAGCAGAGATGTCTCTTTCAGCCAAGTGCACAAAAGTCAGCTGGCACCCAGGTCCTGTGGGCAGGAAATAATGTCAGTGCTGTTCAGGAGCAGTCTCTCCAACTCTCATGGGATCAGTGTCCTCTCCTGATTCCACCTGTCATTCTGAAAACTGAATGGATTTCCACCTCTGCAGCAGGCATGGTGGTGTGTGAGCCCCTTGGTGGCATTACACAGAGGGGGGTCTCTAGAAACCCCTGAGTGCACCAGGCCTTGCAGCTCAGCATTATACCGGCTGCAAAGGTCTTAAGCAGACATTGCACAATGTCTACTTTTCTACCTTACAGGGGCATGAACCCTCCCATACAATAACAGGCATGACATGGCCAGGAGGTATGTCTCTGTGAAGGCTGACCCCATAGTCTCTGGAATTGCCACAACACTCAGCTTGACAAAGAAATCTCGCAAAGGCTGTTGTTGGGATAATCCATCCTATATGATTGAAACCAGCTACACAGTTCCAAGAAAGAACTAAAAAGACCCCTGGAGTCAGTGATGGATGCAACTTGGCCAGGCAATAGCTTTGACGAAAATGGCTTCCTGGCCCACCATGGGACCATGTGCTGGAGCACATCCTTCCCGAGAGCCTGCAGCCAGGGCTTCTGTATGTGCTGATGGTAGGACTGAAGATCTGTGAGAAGTTGCTGCTGGTGTTGCTGGCCATGTTCAGTGGGGTGACAGCTGGGACATGTGAGGGCTGCTTTCACTTCTAAAGGGCTGCCGGGTGGGACAAGGTGTCCACCTACCTGCTCAGGGCCAGTGGGAACGTCAAAGGGAGGCTTGCTTGGACGATCAAGCTGCCCAGAGAAGGTTGCTGCATATGGAAGGCGTGAGTCCGCCATCACTGAACATAACAGTGGGCGCGGAGGTTGTGGAGAAGGTTCTGGAGGGGTCAGGCTGGGAGACTGTGATGGTAGACTGCACCAGAGCTGTGGCCAAGGAGTTATGCTATCCCCAGACTCCGACAGGGTTGTCCCTGGAGAGCAGCCCACCATCCTCCAGGCAGTGCACCATGGAGGTTGGAGCAGGATGGGACCCTCCACATGTCCACCATGTTACCAGATGAAGAGTTAGAGGCACGGATCAAAAAGGAGACAAAACTGATGCCGCAAATCAGGTTTCCTAACTACACAGGTTAATTTTTTTTTTTTTTTTTGTGAGACAGAGTCTCACTATATTGCCCTCAGTAGAGTGCTGTGGCATCACAGCTCACAGCAACCTCAAACTCTTGGGCTTAACAGATTCTCTTGCCTCAGTTTCCCAAGTAGCTAGGACTACAGGTGCCCCCCCCACAATGCCCAGCTATATATATATATTTTTTTTTTGCAGTTGTCATTGTTGTTTAGCTGGCCCAAACTGGGTTCGAACCCACCACCTTTGGTGTATGTGTCTGGCACTGTAACTATGGGCACTGAGCCTACACAGGTTAATTTTATATGTCAACTCAAGTCGACCCCAGCATGCCCAGATTAGACAATGTTTCTGGTTGTGTCTGTGAGGGTGTTTCCAGATGACATTCCTATTTGAGTGGGTGGACTCAGTAAAGTAGATCACTCTTCCCAGTGAGAGTCGTCATTCAACCAGGGCCTGAAAAAAATAAAAATAAAAAAATAAAATAAAATAAAGAACTCAACCAGGGCCTGAGTAGAACAAAAGGCAAAGGGAGGAAGAATTTACTCCCTTTTCCTGCCTCACTGCTAGAGCTGGGAAACTTCATCTCATCTTCGCCTGCCCTCAAACTGGGATTTACATCATTGGCTCCTGGTTCTCAGGTCTTTGGCCTTGGACTGAATTACACCATGGCTTTTCTGGATTTGCCGATCATGGGATAATTGCATGACCCAATTCCAATCTATCTATCGTCTCTATCTCCTAATGGTTCTGTTTTTCTGAAGAACCCAGACTATACACTAACCTTTTCTTTCCTTCAAATGCACCTTGAATCCCTTTACAAAGCTTCTCTGGTACCATGGAGGAGAGAGGTGCTGTCACACCAAGGCAGGGAGGAGGATCACAGGCAAAGACCCACAGCCTCTGCCTCCAGAGGAAAGAAGCCCAGGAAGTAACCTCCAGGCCTCCCTTAATGAACATGGTCTAGCTGGGTCTAGCTTTTGCTGCTTCTATTACCCTGGAACAGCGGATCTCTTCCTCACATACTAACACTCCTTTTTATAGCAAATCATTCGTAACACCCTCTCTAGCCTCCAGAAGTAAAACTTTGCAGATAGGGTGGCACCTATGGCGCAGAGGAGTAGGGCGCTGGCCCCATATGCCAGAGGTGGCAGGTTCAAAACCAGCCCCGGCCAAAAACCGCAAAAAACCCCAAAAAACAAACAACTTGGCAGATAATATAATCAGTCCTGGCAGGGAATTAAAAAATAAAATGTTCTAACTGTAATATAAATTAGAAATTAAATGCAATTTACAATTTCCATGTGGAGCAATTGACCAAAGCCCCACTAGAGACATGAAGTCACTTTCACCTACTTACATAGGTGAAATTGCTACTTATTTTATTTAAAAGAAATTGCTTTTTATTTATATTTGACATTTTGGAAATAACAGCTAAGCACTGCCAAGAAAAAAAGATTTTCCAAAATGTTAAACACAACTCGATACAATTAGGAAGACAACAAAGCCCAGCCTCCCCAGAACGCACGCGCTAGGTGAGGTCGTGGAACACTAACGCGTGAAGACGACAGCCCCGCGTGTCCACATGGAAGTGCCTTACAGGAGCAGATTCCGGGCCGAGATCCGGACTGACAGGGTTTGCGCGTCGACAGCGTCTGGCGGCACGTTTGGAAGTTGTGCAGGTCGCGCAGCACCCTGGGACAAGCTGCAACGCCCTGGCACTTCCCAGCCCACCAGGTGGCGGCAGGTGGCCCTGAGCTGACCTGGCGCTTCTTGTGGGGGAGCAGGGGACGGAAGCCACGGCAGCTCCGCCCGCCCGCCAGCCCGCCCGCCGGGAAGTGTCCCGGGCCACAGAGTCAACGCGCCCGCGTGCCTTCTGGGGACCCAGTTCAGACTTCCCTGTAATAATGGGGAGCCTCTTGTCCTCCCCGGCGCGCCCGGCTGGAAGGTTCGGCGCCACTTCGCCGTTCTTCCTAGGGACCGCCAGGGGGCGCGCTGAGCCGGGAGCAGAACGTTTGCAGGCGAGCGACCAAACGCTGGCAGGTGTGCATGGGGGTTTCAAGCTGAATACAACTCAAAAAAAATTCACCATTGGACTTCAAGCAGGGGTCCTCAAACTTTTTAAACAGGGGGCCAGTTCACTGTTCCTCAGACCGTTGGAGGGCCGAACTATAGTTAAAAAAAAAAAGCTATGAACAAATTCCTATGCACACTGCACATGTCTTATTTTGAAGTAAAAAAACAAAACGGGAACAAATACAATCACACCGCCTCATGTGGCCAGAGGGCCGCAGTTTGAGGACCCCTTAATCTTTTACAGCACCGTCCAATTTTACAATATTCGCTATGAGCACTGAACAATTTTGTAAATTTCATTTCCAGTCCTCTCAAATAACATAATTTTGGTATGTTAACAGTTTTCATATTCTCCCGGAAGCAGGTAAAACAAAGGTATTGGTCAAACAATTAGCTCTAGTACTTGCCTACCCTGTGCGGGAGTTCACCCACAGTTTTCTTCTAGAAATAATAGTAACAAAAATAATAGCACAAAATATCGTTTTGAGGAACTCAACCATGTATCATTGTTTGGTTACATTGGTTATCATTGTTCATGTATGTGAACGCACTAATTTTATCTGTGCTAGTAACACTATGAACTGGGTATGGTTATGTGATGAACAGTATGGTGAGGAAACAGAGACCCGGACAGGTTAGTAGGCTGCCTGAGGTTGCATGGCTGACAAGTGGCAGTACGCCTCCAAAGAACAGTCAGCAGTCAAAGCTTCCTGGGAGGGAACCCCACCTGCTGGGGGGGAGGAGGAGATTTGGAATAACAGCCATCCTTGTACTGTGAGGGAAAAAAGGCAGTGTGCAGCCCCAGCTGTTGTTTCTCCAAAAATAATTTTTAATTTCTTCAAAATCTACATGCATTTGTATTCTCAAGTACCCAGGAGGCTGAAGTGGGAGGATTACTAGAGCCCAGGAGTTCAAAGCCAGCCTGAGCAACATAGCCAGCCTATCTCTACAAAAAATAAAATGCCTCCCCAGGAGATGAGGTTGAATTTGTACTTCCTAGTCTAATGTGGGCATCTCATACCTCCCTTCACCCACACTGGCCCCTGAGCCTACCCCTGCCTCTGCTCCTGCCTCTGCCTGTGGGGAGCAGGCTGTGGGCGGCAGGGCTCCCATAGCCTGGGAAATGCTCAGAGAGCAACCTCCAACCACTTCTCCTTTAACAACATTCTTTTCACCTGCCAGAAGTCACGTAGCCCATGCATACTTTTCCTTGTTAACAACAAGCACACAGTTTTCCCTCTTTAGGGGTGATCTCTACTCCATGTGTTAAGATTTATGTAACCTTAAGATACTGTATAAATAAAGCTATTTCCATAGTTCAGGTGTCGGCTGCAGCGGCTGCGTCAGGTCTCTCGACTCCATCCTCTCCCTTGTCTCCTGCCTTTGCCTCTCCCTTTCTTTCATGGCTTTATTTCTTCATTCCCACCATTTCTAATCAGGTCAACTATCCCTCCTCGCTCCAAGTCGGGAGATCTGCCCCTGTCCCTGCCTCACTGCTGTTCAGCCACAGAGGACAGAAACCTGAGACTCTTATCTCCCAACCTCACCCACCCGACTCCCTCAGCAAACCCTTTCTTAGCTTCAGCTCTGCTGGACTGTTCTCAGAAGGTCTGCATGGCCGCAGCACCTGGGGCTTTCCTATGCCCACATCCTGGCCTACACTTGTCCTGATCCAGCTTTCTTACTTTTGCAGGACTAATTAAATATGAAGTGACACTTATGTTGTTCTAATTCGCACTTCTGTAGTTTACATTTAAATCTTTAATCCCTCTGTGTCTGTACTGGTAGATTGTTGGAACCCATGGATTCTGTTTCCCTGGTATCCCTGGCCTCTGGGCTCTCATCTGCATGCCCTTCAGTAACTGCCCAGGACACCCTGAATAAGTGTGCACAGTTCTCACTCCACCCAAAGCCTGCAGAATCAAAGCCCTGCAGAACCAGACGCTCAGCTTTTTCTCTGCCTGCTGCCTTTGTCCAGGCCCAGCACAGGTCCAATGCAGACCTTCAAGACCCCTGGCAGCCTAGCCTCACCTCCTCTGCACTCTCCAGCCCTTGCACACCACTGGTTCACTCTTCCCTCTCCAGATTTTGCCCCAAGCGAGTTCACACTGCAGCTGGGAAACTAGGTTGGGGGATGTGCAGGGTACAGTCCAAGGCGATAAAGAGCCTGGCAGTGGGGATGAGAAGTGGCTCAGAAACTGAAAGCCTCAGAGTTCATTGCCTTGTTGGCCATGAGGATTAAGGGAAGAAGAACACATCCCACTTGGGAACTGCCAGAGGGGACTCAGGAAGAGTTGGGGACAGAGCCTGGGTTAGACGTGTCTGTGGCTGACAGCAGAACACAGGCTCTGAGCAGGGGGATATTAGTGCAGAGCCTGAAAAAGCTGAGCTCAGGGGGAGAGGAGGCCCCACTCCCACCCCGGGCATGCACCAGGTGAGGCGGGATGACCGTGAACCTTGACCGTGACCAGCAGGAGGTGGTCCAGGAAGGCTGCAGGAGAGGCCGGGGCTGGGTGAGAGGGCAGCTGATCCTGAGAACAAGGGAGAACAGCTTCAGAGAGAGCAGCCCACAGGGTCAGATGTGGCAAGAAGGCTGAGGAGGGAAGCTTGCCACCCGGCCCACCCCACCTGTGCCCCACACTTCGGACCTCCTGTTTCTCCTTAGGAACACCATCGTGCGTGTTGATCCTCGTGTCACAAAAGCCAAGCACTTGGAGCTTCCCTTCCCAAGGTCCAATTTCATCTCAATTTCTCCCAGGTATGGTACTGAGGTGGGAATGACCACAGTATCTCCCCACACACCAGTCAGGCTCCTGCCCAAGCTTCCTGGTCACCTCTGCTTCTGTCACCTCCTTCTCCTCCTCTGTGTCAACTAAAAACATGATTCCAGGGAGAGAAATGGAAACAGACATTTGGCTTTTGAACCAGATGTCAAAAGGGGGTGGTCTCCACTTGGAATAGTGGTGAATGGACCCACTGGTGGGAAGCGAGTGTGTGGAAATAAAATTAGAGGGAAACATCGGGGCTGGGGGGGTGTATTTTATTCTCCAGGGGGCATTGTACACCATAAGGATGGCTCTGAGAGGGATGAAGGGAAGAGGAGGGGGAGAGGCTGTGGGAGGAGCAGGCCTGACCCTTCCCTACCTCAGAGATAAAATCCAGAAGCTTTAAAGACTCGGCTCCCATTGGCCCCCGCCCCCACCCATGCTGGCCAGGTCCCAGAGGCCATCTTCCTGTACTCCTGTGTCCTGCTCTTAGGGTCCTGCTGCCAGGGCCACCAGAGACACAGTGACCCGCACAGAGCCGCAGCTTGACCTGAGGTCCCACTGCTGGCTGCCATTGTACGCCAGTCCCTGAGAGCCAGGGCCCTGCCTAGGAGACAGCTGGATGTTCAGCCAGCGGCACCGGGCCTTGTCACAGGCCAGCACCACTGTGCCCTCGGGGTTGCTGTAGGTGCACCGGCTCCGGGCTGCCCTGTCCTCCGCCACCAGATCCCAGCTGCCCCCTGGCTCCCGGTCGTCCAGCCCTGGGGCCTGGTAGCCCATGAGGTCCCGGGTGACAGGGCACACCAGCTGCTCCTCCGTCAGCGCAGGCACCACCTGGCCCTTGAGGTAGGCAGGGCCCGCGCAGAAGGTCTGGATGTTCAGCAGCCGGTCGGTGTACTGGTGCAGCCAGCTGAAGAGGTAGGCCAGGTGGCAGTCACAGTGCCAGGGGTTGTTGTGCAGGGCCACGTTAAACAGGTTGTAGTTGGTGTCGAAGATGCCCTCCGGCAGCGTGGTCAGCTGGTTCCTGGACAGGCTGAGCAGTTCTAGCTTGGACAGGTTCTGGAAGAGGGCAGGGTGCAAGGCTGTCAGGTTGTTGCTGCCCAGGTAGAGCTTGACCAAGTTCTCCAGGTCCCTGAAGAGGCCGCTCGGGAGGTGGGTGATGGCGTTGTGTGAGAGCGTGAGGGAGCTCAGGTTGGACAGGTGGGCAAAGGCACCCTCAGCAACAGTCTCCAGCTGGTTATGGGACAGGGACAGGCCCACCAGGCATGGGGTGTGGGAAAAGAGGCCTGCTGGCAGCACCTGCAGGTCGTTTCCCTGCAAGTTCAGGAAGGTCAGATTGCCCAGAGCAGAGAAGATAGTCGGCGGCAGGTGCCCAATGGAGTTATGCTGCAGCCACAGACGCTCCAGGCGGAAGAGCTGAGAGAAAGCATCTGGGGGCAGCTCAGAGAGCCTGTTGCTGTCCAGGAAGAGCTCCTGCAGGCTTCCCAGGCTGCCAAACATGCCCTGGGGGAGGCTGGACAGCCCATTGTTGCTCAGCCTCAGCATCTGCAGGCTGGTGAGTGGATGGAACAGCTCCTGGGGGAGCTGGGCCAGGAGGTTCTGGGCCAGGTTGAGGGTCTTCAAATGCGTCAAAGGCTGGAAGATCCTCTCAGGCAGGGTCTGGAGCCGGTTCCCCTGCAACTGCAGGGACTCCAGGGCTTTCATGTGGAGGAAGAGGCCCTCCGGCAGAGCTTCCAGCATGTTGAAGTTGAGAGTGAACTTGCCCAGAGAGGCCAGGTTGCGGAAGACATCAGTGCTGAGGTTGGAGAAGCTGGTGCCCGTGATCTCCAGGTCCTCCAGCCTGGGGAGGCCCCCAAAGGCATCTGGCCCGAAGTGGTGCAGCTGGGTGTTGAGGAAGACCACCTTGGTCAGGTTGGGGCTGCTACTGAAGGCCCTGGTTTCTACTGTGGTGAACGAGGTCTCCACAAAGATAATGTCTGTGGCATGTGGGGGGATGTCTGGCGGGATGGCAGCCAACTCCTCTTCTGAGCAGAACACCTCCTGGATAAAGCAGTCACAGCCCACAGGGCAGGGGTGGGCAGGCCTGGCCAGGAGCAGGAGGGAGGCCCAGAGCAGCCAGGTTCCAGGGAGCATCTTCTAGATTCCAGGAGGGAGAGAAAACAGGAAGGGCCCTTTAACCAAGGACAGTGTGGCAAGGGGACAAGAGTGCTGGAGAGTGGACCCTAAGATGGGATATGGCCGTGACCGAGGATTAGCCTCAATAGGGGCTACCATTTTGGCAACGGTTTAACTTTAGATGCATACACATACTTTTTTTTTGTAGAGATAGGGTCTTGCTATGTCCCCTAGGCTGGTCTGGAACTTCTGGCCTTGGCCTCAAGCAATCCTCCCGCTTTGGGCTCCTAAAGTGCTGGGATTCCAGACAACAAGCGTGAGCCACCATGCCCAGCCCATATTTGTAATAGTTTATTTTCATACTACTTCACAGCAGCATTGCCAGATATACGATGCCAGGGGCTCACCTCCTGACAGTGAAGGTGTCATGTGGCCTGTACCTGGTGACCCCGCAACTGAGTGCAGTGGCAGGACCAAGACCCAAGTCTCTTGGACTTTCTGTCTTCTCTCTAGATTGGAGAAAGCAATGAAAAGGAAACAAAAAAGCAGGATAGAGAGGGATAAAAGCAGATCATGGGTATTGTGGGGGTTTTTAAGATGGTATGTAAAATATGGACAAATTATTCTGGAATTGGGAATTTCTAAATGATCACTCTCCCTTAGTTTCTAAATCTCAGCTCACATCAGAGCATACCACAGGGCCCAGAGGATATGCTCCTCAGCAATGCTGCCGCCACAATGTCCTCCTCCTGCCTGCCTCTGCCCCACTATGGCAAGGCCAGTTGAACTTTCCAACATTGTGCCCCAGACGCAGAGACTCCCCAGACCAGTAGATTTTTTTTTTTTTTTTTTTTTTTTTTTAGAAAGTGCCTTAAGCTGCTGCCCTGGGTAGAGTGCTGTGGCATCACAGCTCACAGCAACCTACAACTCCTGGGCTTAAGCAATTCTCTTGCCTCAGCCTCCCAAGTAGCTGGGACTACAGGTGCCCACCACAATGCCCGGCTATCTTTTGGTTGCAGCAGTCACTAATGTTTGGCGGGCCCGGGCTGGATTCGAACCCGCCAGCTCAGGTGTATGTGGCTAGCGCCTTAGCTGTTTGAGCCACAGGTGCCGAGCCGACCAGTAGATTTTTTAAAATGGAGGAGGCACCAAGCTTTTAATTTGCTAAATATCATTTTTTTTAAACTGTCAGCACCCACCCACAGGCCACAGCTGGGTGATGCAGCTTATAGTTGTGTTTTGTTTATTTCTCAATGATCTTTTCCATATACAAATCAGTAGCCAACATGTAAAAATTGGGAAATGTGACATTAAAAGTCCAGATTTCAGGATGATCTGGGGGCAGTGGTCCCACATCCCTGCAAAGCAGGACCAGCTGGCGCTTAGCAGCACCTGCCCTGGTAGAAGGTGTGTGTTCTCCAGGCAGTTATTTACAAGGCTTACAGTGGTCCCACTTCCAAGAATTCAAATCCCAGGTCTATCGTTTCCTGGCTATGTGACTTTAGGCATGTTACTTAATCCATCTGTGCTTTGATTTCCTTATCTGTAAAACGGGGACAATAGTACCTGCCATGTTAGAGTAATTGTGAGGATGAAATGAGTAAATCCTCATGATTTTAAGTCAGGGTCTAATGAACAGTCAGTAATTAACTGTGTTAACTATTGTTAAAGATTGCAAGCCACCATCATTATAGAAAACCATATTTCGGCACAAAAAATAAAAAGGACGAATGCTCTTTAGTTATAATACATTTGGGTGTATCAGAAATTTTAGAAAGAAAAAAACCCTCTTGCAACATAATCCTAATTTTTCTCAATTTACCTTTCCTCTGTAAGACTTTACCCTTGGGTGGGGCTTAGGGAATCTCCGCCAGTCTTTGTTGGCTGTCTCTCTGCTGCCCTCTGCTGGCACTCCCAGACTCAGCCTTCAGCTGAAAGTCTCCCATAAACCCAGGGTTTACAAAAAGCCCTATTTACCCTCCTTCCATTCAGACATTCCGTTTTTCCAGGAATTTTATACCTAATCAATAGAGAAGGAACAATTTCTCCCTGAGGAAATGCAGACCTCTTTTCGTTCTCCTCTGATGCACACATAGATGCTAAGTAAGCTACGAGGGGTGGTAAGGAAGTACTCTCTACCAAGGATAAATTCTGGCCTGAGATTAGAATCTGACTCCTGTGATTGCCTCCTCCAGGAAGAGGAAGATGTCTTTGCCACTTGGGACACGTGAAGGAAAGGAACTAGACCTGTCCCTAGACAAGCAGTTACAGAGTTAGCTTTAGCAGGAGACTGTTCATTCTCTTGAAACTGATGGAAGAAAGAACAAATGCGGAGGGCACTGGCTGAAGGGATGGGCAGCCAGCTTCCCACCTGTGTGGCACCACCCCCTGGGCTGCCCTGAGGCACCTACACACAACCCTTAGGGATTCTGAAAGAAGCCCTCTCTGACCCCAGGAACAGGACACCTGGCAAAGGCCCTGAAACGATGGGTTTTCATGACTGTCCTGTTTGTGGGAAGACGAGTGTGCTCATCCCTCTAGCTCAGGACCCAGCACAGCATTGCCTTCCTGAGGGTTCAGGGTTTGCTGGAGGAAGTTCTCCAAGGCTAGGGAAAGCAGCATGGGAGGCAGGGCAGCCCTTCTCAGGGGTGGCTCCACCCAGACCAAGGGCCCCCGACCAGGCCACAAGAGCAGCCTCAAATCTCCCTGAGAGTAAGAGGGGTGCGATTCACAGTTTTAGCATGCCACAATACTATCAGTCGGTAGGGCCTTCCTTTGGCCGTTGGATCTCAAAGGCAGTTTCCAGAGACAATTCTGCTGGAATGATGAGCCACACACACTGGGATATGAGGCTATCAGACATCTGGCCAGCCTCTTCAGGGAGCGTGGGGCAAGGTCCCCACGAGGGACCAGCAGGATTTGGGTTGCAGAGCCTGGATCTCTTGGTTTTCCCAATCGCTCTTGCAAGGAAAACTGGGACCAGAGCAAGAGGTGCGCTATGAAAGGAAACCTCAAGCCTCCTGGGGCCATGTGTCTGGTCTGCCCGCCAGCCTGAGACTGCTCCCGCTCTTCCCTTGGCTTGTGTCTCAAACTTTCAATCCATTGCCATTTAGAAATAATGCAAATTAGAAGTCTCCAAGGAGGAAAGTAGCAGCTCTGGAATTCAGGCCTTGAGTCAAAACTATGGCATTGATGGCGCAGGAGATCAAGGGTAGGTGAATCAGCTTAGACTCAGGTGGTGAGGGGGGAATGGGGGACACCTCTGATATGGAGGTTGGACTGAGGGGGCCACCTGCCAGTTCCCACACATATTTTGATCCTCAGAGCAAACCTAGATGTGCCCAGGACAGGGAAATGGGCTTCCAGAGTGACAGTGACTGGCTCAAGGGCATACAACTGAGAAGTGAGAGCTGGCATCTGCCCAGAAGGTCCCAGCCCCGAGCAGCATGCTTGCTGTGACCCCACAATGCTTTCAGACCAAGGCTGTGGGATGTGTGGGTAAACAGGCCACACCTCCATTTGTAGGTCCCATGTATAGCAGGGACCCCACCCACTGTCTGTCCCCTTGTCTTCCCACCTGACTCTCCTGTACTGAGAGTAGAGACCCACCCACAGCGGCCCACAGCGGCCCCCTGGGGCCCCCACAGGCCTGAGGGCATGCACTTCTGTGGTGTGGACAGCCTAGGGAAGATGGGGTCTGGGGCACCTGAAGCATGGCTTAAAATGGAGCATAGCCTCCAGATGGGGGTGTGCCCTTGGCAGCCTTTGGAGGTGTCCTGGGGAAGGAGGGCTAGGACAAGACCCTCTAAAGTTCAAGGCAAGACTCCTCTTGCCCTGATCTACTAAGGCAGAGGTGGAAGGCAGGGATGTATTCACAGTGAGGGTGCAGCATATGATAATTTCCAAATGAGCCCAGCCCAAGGCCCATTCTCACGTCACTCTGCAGTGGCTGAGAGTCAGACAGTCTGGGTTCTAGAACTGTCTCCACCCCAGTTAGCTCTGTGGCCTTGACTAAATTACTTGACCTCTCTGTGCTTCACTTTCATCAACTTCCAAACAGTGAGCATAATACTGCCTTCTTCGTGGGGCTCTGAGGGCTGAGTAAGGAATCACACGGCAAGCTGCAAGTCCGGACCCTGGGACAGTCAGCGCCCAGCAGTGTCAGGGACCCTGATTGCTCTGACTTCAGCCCAGGGCCCATTCTTCTCTGAAGTCCTCACAGAGCTTAGCCATGGCAACCCAGACGGGATCCTCCAGCTGGTCCACACAGACCAGTGAGAAGCCACTCCGCACAGTTTTGCGCTTTCCTCCCTCACCGAGGGGAAGTGCGATTGTTTTGTCTGTGGTTTCATGGAGCCCAGACTCGGAGGCGGTAGGCAGCATGCCCTGGGCTTGGGCCCCTTCCCCAACCACCTTCAAAACAGCAAGACACTGAGGGGCCTCTAAAGACCAGAAGTACCCCTGCCGGGGACCACGGAGGCTGGCACCGCAGGGTGACTCCCAGAAGGCTCCTGCTTTTCATCTGGGAGTAAGACAAGCAAATGCCCACAAAAATGTTCCTCACTTTCAGCAAGCCAAGGAAGTCTGGTTTTATTATGGGTTTTTTCTTTCAGTTGGCTGCATGCAAATGGCCTCTCCTTCCTCTTCCCTAATTGCTCTTGAGTTGGTATTTTTCTGTGCATGCCTCAAGCAGTCTGTCATCCACCACAGAGCTAAACCTCACTCCCTCCAGAGGGTGATGGGAGCCCAGCACCCTGCCCCAGGCCCCAGGCCAGTGCTGCATGACACTGACCACACTGGTACCTGCCTCACCAGCAAGGCTAGATTCTGCCCCAGCTCCTCTGGAAGCAAAAAGGGAGCTTCCAGGACTCATTCAGGGCCCCAGCTGCCTCATCCGATTCCCCATAGTAGACCTGCTGCTCCCTGGACCTGGTCTCCATTCCTCTCCTCCCAGCAAAGTGAGTCCAGTGGGCCAGGTGGTCAGGCTGGGCTGGGTCCCACTCTATGCTACTGCCCTGGCCAGCCCACCCCACAGCTTCCCTGTTATGTCTCAGGAAGTGAAGCCACCTCTCAGAGTCCCAGCTTCTGGATCTATAAATCCACCAATATTCTCTCATGATAATACCTAAATTACAGCATGGTTACAGCTACAGTAGCTCTTAAATGAGATGACAGGCGTTGGATCATTGCATAAAATAGAAACAACCTGGCTGTCTAACACAGGGGTTGGTTAGATGAGCTGTGCCACGTGGATGCAATGGGAACCTTCTTCTGTCTTTAAAATTACATTATAAGGCTGGGCACGATGGCTCACGTCTATAATCCTAGCACCCTGGGAGGCTAAGGGGAGTGGATTGCTTGAGCTCAAGAGTTCGAGACCAGTCTGAGCAAGAGTGAGATTCCATCTCTACTAAAAATAGAATGGTGGTGCATACCTGTAGTGACAGTTACTCCGGAGGCTGAGGCAAGAGGATCATGCAAGCCCAAGAGTTTGAGGTTGCTGTGAGCTATGAGGCCAGATTGCTCTACTCAGGGCAACAGAGTGAGACTCTGGCTCAAAAAATAATTAAAATAAAATAAAATTGAGAAGTTTGCAATATCTTTAAGAAATATATTGAGCCCCAAAATGCTACTTTGGGTATTCAATATATTGTGGCTGGGGCCCTACCACAGTGTCTCTGCACCTGACTCTGCACCCAGCACCTGGCTCGGGGCTGGGCACCAAGAGGGTGCACAGATTCTGCATGCTGGCTGGAGGGACCTGTTTGTGGCACTTTCACACATATCTCAGGCTGCGTAGGGAAGTGGCAGCTTTTCTGCTCTGCCAGGGCTGTAACCTGGGTTTGGGCTGACACTGATACCTACAGCTGTGTGGGCTTAGCTAAGAAACTCCACCTCTCTGAGCCTCAATGTCCCCATTCATAAGTATAACCACACCCCTCAGTTTAAAATTAATATTCAGTTGGATGACACACTAAATAAGATGGTAAATATAAAGGGCTTAGCACAGTACCTGGCAAATGTTCAATTAAAGGTAGTTACTTGCACAATCTGTTCCTGGAGTGACCGTACACTTTACCAGGTGAATCTGGAGCTTCAGGGAATGAAGCGGGGGAGGGAGCACTACTCACAATGGTAACACAACAGTGCATGCAAATTGGGCGGAACTGGGCCAACCTGGCCATCTGGTCACCCTGCTCACCCCCCCCCCACCCCCCTACACAGTATGAGCTCCCTGAGGGCGGGACGGATCACAGCCCCCTGCCCAGCCTTCCTGCTGCCTCTTCCCAGAACTACCCTAGCGTAGCACCCCGGGGGCATCTCCCCCATGGGAAGGGGTCCTGGGAGCTGCAGCCTGCCTGGAGGTGGGAATGCTCTGAAACCTGGGAAAGCAGCAAGCCCCTCTCCTGTCCCCTTTCCCCCACCGTATAGACCCAGGAGCCCTGAGGTGACCCTAGGAGGCCTACCAAGAGGGCTGAGCCGGTGGGGCCAAGCTGCCCTGGTCTTCTTCAGAGCAGAGGGGCGTCTGGTATGGCCTGAGGTCAGCTGAATCCAGGCCCAGCTCTGAGCAAAGTTCCGGGCAGTAGTTCCTCCCCTCACGTGGCCTAAGAGTTCCCAGAATGTCGCCAGGGTCACAGGGCAGGAGGGAGTCTGTGAGGGCTCTGAAAATTACAAAATGACGCTGCCCTGCTCCCATGTAGAGCTCCCAGGAGGAGCCTCAGTCCCACCCGAGGCTGCAGATTTGAAACTTTTAGGTCCCCAGGGGCACCCACCGTGCCCACCAGAATATTCCCAGCAGACTGCTGGGTGGTGAGGCCTGCGGCCCGGCAGCGTGACCTCAGTGGCGGGCAGCCAGGACCCTGTGGGGCTCTCAATGCCAGAGACATATTAAGAGGGTTGTGGGTTGGTTGCTTTGTTGTTGTTTAATGAACTAATTTTCTAAACCTTTTCTGAGTTAAAAGGGGGGAAAAAATCATAGGGAGGTGAATTTTGGCCTGATATGGAAGGGAACACTTTCACACTCAGGGCTACTACCCAGGGAGGAGAGAAGTTGCCTTGGGAAGTAGTGATCTTCCTGAGCCATTGGAGCAGGTGCTACAGGACAGAGTGAAGAGTATGTGTGTGAGTGTGTGTGTGTGAGAGTGTGTGTGTATGTGTGAGTGGGTGGGTGTGAGTGTCTGTGTGACAGTGGGTGAGAGTGGGTGTGAGTGTGTATGGATGTGGTGAGTGTGTGAGAGTGTGTGTGGTTAAGTGTGGTGACTGTGAGCAGGTGTGACAGAGTATGTGTGTGGTGCGTGTAGTGAGTGTGAGGTGAGTGTAAGTGTGTGTGAATGTGTGTAGTGTGTGTTCTGTGTGTGGAGGGTGAGTTGGGGCTGCGTGTGTGTGGTGTATGGGGGGGTGAGTGTATGTGGTGTGTGGGAGTGTGTGGATGTGTATTAGTGTAAGTGGGTGTGTAGTGAGTGTGAGTATGTGTGAATGTGTATAGTGTGTGTTGTGGAGACTGAGTAGGGGTTGTGTGTGGTGTGGGGGGGTGAGTGTATGTGGTGTGTGGAAGTGTGTGGATGTGTATTAGTGTAAGTGGGTGTGTAGTGAATGTGAATATGTGTGAATGTGTATAGTGTGTGTTGTGGAGAGTGAGTAGGGGTTGTGTGTGGTGTGTGGGGGTGAGTGTATGTGGTGTGTGGAAGTGTGTGGATGTGTACTAGTGTAAGTGGGTGTGTAGTGAATGTATGTGTGAATGTGTATAGTGTGTGTTGTGGAGTGAGTAGGGGTTGTGTGTGGTGTATGGGGGTGAGTGTATGTGGTGTGTGTGGGGGTGGATGTGTATAAGTGGGTGTGTAGTGAGTGTGACCCCTGTCCTGGCCCAACCTCCTGGGACAGGCTTACTCCTGGCAGAAGGGATTTAATGAGCTAAGGGAGCTCAGACAAATCTGGGTTGAAGCCCATTCCTGGGCATAATGATGGGATAAAGAAAGAGCAGCTCACTCCTCTCTTAACTGCTGGACCTGCACCCGGCAGCTGGTCCAGCCCCTAAAACCCAGAGACTAAAAGAGTCCAGGGGACCTCCTAGACCTTGGAGGGTGTCACCTCCAATCAGAGGGTGGCTTCTAAGAGCCCGTCACTCATTGCCTGGTGCTCATTACTGACTGATAAGAGTCTGGAGGTGTGCAGAATTATCTGAGCCACGTGTGTGTACTCACGCATGTACGCGTGCTGAAAAAAATGCTGAGTGAATGCCAATGCCTTTCTGGTGGCATAGAAGTAACTCCCCCCGGGAGCCTGGAGGCCTGGGTTCAGGTCTAGCTCAACCCCTCGTTGAGAGATGACTATAGGAAATGCATTTCCATTTTGAGCTTCCCTTCTTCATCTATAAAATAGGTTGAACCTATTCATAAGGTCCCTTTCCATCATAATGGCCTGGAGATACCATTTGTCATCTGGTGGTTCCCATTCACTTTCCAAAGGCCTATTATCAACCCAGACTCTCCTTTCTGTGAGGAGCTGTCTGAATCAGCCTGCACGAACAGGGCAAGAGCAGAACCCACAGGTGTGAGACCCCCCAAGATGGCCACAGAGAGCACACATGTCCTGTGTATACCATTTATTGTTGATTCTCCACACCAAATTTATTACAAGCAGCATCCAGCAAAAGATAGATCCTCAACCCTGCCCTTCACGGTTCACGAGACCCTGGGGGCTTAGAAACCTCTAAATACATTACCAAGCACCTGGGACTATTTGCAGCGATTCTCTAAGCAAGGCAAGCATATTCTATATTTGAAGGCAGCATGAAGGCGATGAGCTGGTGAGAATAGTCTCTCCTTAGGAGAAGGAACCTGGGACTGGGAGGAGTTTCACCCGGCGGCCTGCCCTCTCTGTGCCAAGCGATGGCTTCCTTCCCAAGACCACCACCACCTCCCCGGCCACCTGGAGTCAGTTCTGACTGGGAGGTCTGTGGGCTGACCCTTTGAGTGCTTCCTAGTGAAAGGCTAGGATGCAACCAACCTGGGTTTACCAGCCCCACTTATCAGGCGGACGCCAGCTGCCTGCTCAGCACACACTTCTTGAGCTTGGGAGTTCTCCTGCAACATGGCACAGACATCTGAATGGTTGTGGAAATGGTGGTGTTGCCCATGAAAGGCTCCATGAACTTGGTCATACCTCTAACTTCTACAGAGAGGAAACGACACACACGCAGCCCAACAAGGCCTGTAAGAGGGGTCGGTTTTCAGTAATGGAAAGGCAAGTTCAATCTTTTCCATATTTACAAAGCTTTTGATCCATATGGTACCCAGCAAGGTTCTGATAACTGAGACACGAGGAGCAAGAGAGGAGTGATCCCCAATTTCTTTGGTTTAATGATGAAAGCCCAAGACAGGCCTTTCTTGCAGGGCAAAGGCAGGTACTCATGTGACCGTAACTTGAGGAGGAGAAGTACGGCAGAGCACACAACTCAACTCTTATAACCAGACCATAGGCAGGAAGCGCTCCAGAGAGCCCCCAGACCCCTTGTGGCCTGTCTATGTACCCTGATGTTGCTTGCCACAGAGGAAAATTCTCAACTTTCACTGCTAGTTAACTGCATTGTGAATGGAGAATTTTACCACAACATCAGAGAGATTGCTGGATTCCATTACACATGGTCATTCAATTAAAGGATCTCATCTCTGAACTATTTCACTTCTCCCAAATAGAGAATGAAAATTAAAAACAGATACAGGCAAAGCATGCCCATAAAAGGCCCCAGGCAGAGGAGCCTCCAATGAGTAGCAGACAGCGTGTTGGCAGGGAAGGGGGTGAGGTCTCATGGGCCTCTATAGTCAGAGTGCTCCTGATCAACCAGCCTGGGGGCCTCAGGTCGCAGGATGTAATAAGAGTTCCTGTCCATGCCCACGTCTTCTCCTCCATGGCTGGCAGCTGGGCCTTTGCATGAGCTGCTGTGGGGGGCAGTGAGGGACCCATCCTGGCTCATGGGGTGCCAGGTCACAGGTAAGTCCATGCTATCTCCAGACACCTCAGTATTCTCCAGGAAAAGTTCTGGGAGTGAACACGGGGACTCCCAGGCACCAAATGTCTTTCTCCATTCCAATAACCTGATTTTAATGTGTTTAGAAGTCTGAAATTCTAGTGAAGGGTAATGAAAATGTTCAAAGTAATGTTCACAATTTGGAAATATCATTCTATAAAAGGTTGAAATTGTTGTGCTGATGTCTTTCCTCTTGTGATAAAAGAGAGGTGCTAATGACAGCTCTGTCACTAGGAGCTGAGCGGCTCCTAGTTTTTCCTTCTCTTTCGCAGCATCCTCAAAGCCACCACGTGCAGGAAACGAGCTGCATGGCTGGAAGTCTCCTTTGAGGAGAGAACTCACCCTGCCCTCAGGAGCGGAAAATCTAGGAGAGAACTTTCATTTAAGGGATCAAGCCACAGAACAAACAGAGGAGCCAAAGAAGGGACATGGAGTTACATAATACTTTGAGGACAGGGCTGGCCCGGGAGAGAACTATTTCCACACAGTGAGCAGGCTTTGCAATGATTGAGTCCACGGAGGCCAGGAAGGGGCCCGAGCACAGGGCAGGTGGTTCTTAGAGGAGGGGTGATAGGGATCTGGAGGAGAAACCCTCTTGAAAAGGCCCCGGGATGTAAATTAGAAATCCCTCAGGGTTTTTGCCTTGGTCAGTTGGATCTCCCTGGTGGCAAGAACTGGTCCTCTACAGGAGAATCCAGCAGGTTGGGAAGAGTTCGGGACACCTTTCCTAGGGCCCAGGAGGAGTGAGCATGGGGGTAGCTCTGTGGACCCAAGGGTGGAGACAGAAAGATGGAATTGCCGGACCCTCCAGCCCTCCCCTCCCACAGCCCAGCTCCAGCCTGCCTCTCTCTAACACTCATTGGGCGCCTTCATCTGCATCAGGACCGCCTGGCTCCTCCTCTTGCAGCAGCAACAGCCTATGCAGGCAGCCAGGGAGCAGCCCAGGGCAACAATGCCGATGACAATGGCAGCAATGGCCAGCCCGCTCTGGGCCTGGGTCATACCCCACGTGCTTCGGTCATCAGTGACTTGGATGGTGGTCGGATTGGTGTAGTCTTTCACGGGGCTGGTTAATTCAGTGGTAGAAGAGATGGGTGTGGTGTCAAAGTAGCTGGGTGTGTCTGGGTAGCTGGGTTCCTCAGGGACGGCAACATTGATGTTGATGTAGATGAGGGACTGACCTTGGACACTGGCTGGGCTGAAGCACACAGGGAGGGGGTCTGTCCCTAACCTGGGCTGGTTGAGCAGCAGCCAGTTGCGGAGTGGAAGGATGTCCCCGTCACATCTCCAGGGGTTATCATAGAGCCGCAGCTCACACAGGTGCCCCAGGTGATCGAAGATGCCCAGGGGCAGGTTCTCTAGCTGGTTGCTCTGCAGCTGGATGGCCATGAGGCTGTTGACATTGGCGAAGATATTCCCTGGGAGCTGTCGGAGGCGGTTGTTCTGCAGGGAGATGTTCTGCAGGTTGGCCAGCCCACGGAAGACGTTCCCGTCCAGCCCCTCTAGCATGTTGGTGTGCAGGGACAGCTCACGAAGCTCTGTCAGCCCCTTGAAGGCACCAGGAGAGATGAAGCTGATCTGGTTGCGGCTGAGGATCAGGACCTGCAGCTGTTGGAGGTTGCTGAAGATGTTGTCGGGCAGAGAAGTGATGTGGTTGTCGTAGAGCCAAAGCTCGCGCAGGTCAGGCATGGGCCCGAAGATTCCTGGAGAGAGCTCCTTCAGGGAGTTCCCAAACAGGGTGAGACGGCTGAGCTGTGGCAGCTGCATGAAGATGCCAGGGGGCAGCTGGGAGATGTGGTTGTTGGACAGATAGAGTCTCTGGAGGTGGTGGTTGTTGTGGAAGAGGCCAGGGGAGAGCATACCGATCTGGTTCTGCTGCAGGGCCAGTTCCTGGAGGTTGCCAAGCCCATCAAAAGTGCCCATGGGGATGTCTGAGAGCCTATTTTCATACAGCCGGAGGACCTGGAGGTTGCCCAGGTGCTGGAAGACCCTGGGTGAGAGGTGGGTGAGGCTGTTCTTGCCCAGATTGAGCTTCGTGAGGCCCACCAAGTGGTCAAAGACACCATCAGGGATGTATTCCAGATGGTTGCCATGCAACTGCAGCTCCTTGAGGTTGCTGCACTGGGTGAAGTGGGCTGGCTGTATCTGCATCAGCTGGTTGCTGGACAGGAGGAGCGACTCCAGGTTGTCCAGGCCCTGGAAAAGGCCGACGGGCAGCACCTGAAGCTTGTTGTTGGCAAGGCTAAGATAGCGCAGGGAGCCCAGGTGGCGGAAGGCCCCGGGCCTGATGTGTGATAGCTCATTCTTCTCAATCCTCAGGGCGATGAGGGCCGAGATGTTGAGGAACGGGGACTCGTCAAGTTCAGTGATGTGTGTGTTGAGGATCTGCAGGCTCATGGCGTTCCAGGGCAGAGGGCTGGGCATTGCCATGATACGAGCCCCGGTGCACTCCACCTGGGAAGCCCGGGAGCAGGTGCATTCGCTCGGGCAGCCATAGTAGGCCAAGCCTGCACCCCAGGCATGGCAGCCCACCAGCAAAAGTAGATAATGTTTCAGTGGCATGGCCTCTGCAAGAGGAGACAGCGCACATTAGTTAGGGTCGCCATGGACACCTGCCAGTTTTAAGCCAGTGATAACCTGCAGTACCAACACTGGCTTGGCTTTGAACCCTATCATCATGTACCCAACTCATGCTCCCTCTGTTCTGGCCAGTAGGCCTCTTCACCTCCCCCCAGATCTTCCTACCTTTATCCTTTGCTCAAGCCATTCCCCCCACCTGGAGTGCTGAGGCCACATTCATGGGGGCTTTCAGGAAGGGCAGCAGCAGGCAGCAAAGTCAGACCCACACTGCTGACCTGCCAGAGAAGACTGCAGAGGAAGCTCAGTCCTTCCTCTCCTTCACCTGGCCCTGGCCCGCCCAGTCCATCACCACTGCCCACAATCTGACCCTTTGTTAACCCTTTCATGTGCGCTTCATCTAGGTTTAATTCCAACCACTTTCCTGATGAAAGGAAATGATGTGTCTGCACCACTTTCTGTCTGCTGGGAGAGGCTGCTGAGGCTCAGCTGGAGCCTGAGGCCAGCTGGCTGGCTGTGAGTCCCAGTTCCCATAAAGAAACACTGGGTGGGTGGCGCCTGTGGCTCAAAGGAGTAGGGCGCTGGCCCCATATGCCAGAGGTGGCGGGTTCAAACCCAGCCCCAACCAAAAACAGCAAAAAAGAAAAGAAAGAAAAAAAAAAAGAAGAAAGAAACACTGGGTAGCCTTGAGTAAGTTCCAGAAAACTTAGGATGCACTTTGAGCCAAAAGGTGTGAGCTCATGTTTTTACAGGCATAGAGATGGTCTGGAAATGGAGGCAAATTCATGAAAGTTTTGGTGTTTGAAGAAGATGATAAATATGTGTGAATATATGTGCGTATAATGTGAAGACATGGGACATGGGTGCTGGTCCCTGTATGAATATTTAAAGACCACTAACTGGCTCAGCACCTGTGGCTCACGCAGCTAAGGCACTAGCCACCTGAGCTGGCAGGTTTGAATCCAGCCAGGGCCCGCCAAAAAACAATGACAACTGCAACCCAAAAATAGTTGGGCATTGTGGCAGACGCCTATAGTCCAGCTACTTGGGAGGCAGAGGCAGGAGAATCACTTGAGCCCAGGAGTTGGAGGTTACTGTGAGGTGTGATGCCACAGCACTCTACCCAGGGTGACAGCTTGAGGCTCTGTCTGAAAAAAATAAAACAAAATAAAAACCACTAACTGACCTTCAATGAGTCTTGAGTTGAGCCTGAATGAAGCTTGAGGCCTCCAAGCTTCAGCTTCCTCATCTATTAAATGGGAATGATAGTATCTGCCCTTCTCTTGGGGCTGTTGTGAGACGCAAATCATAGAATGGATGAGAGGGCATTCTGCACAGTGCCAGCACTGTGTTCACACTTATCCACAGCTTGGACCTTCCAAGTCCTGAAGGGGAGGAAGCCTTAAAGGACTTCTCATTGTGGTATTCTTAGATGAGGAACTAAGAATTGCTGTGTATACGTGAGAGTATCTCTAACTTCCATCCAAGGTTCCAAAGGGTCTGTATGTCTTGAAAGGTTAACCAGGGGTCCTCAAACTGCGGCCCACGGGCCACATGAGGCGGTGTGATTGTATTTGTTCCCATTTTGTTTTTTTACTTCAAAATAAGATATGTGCAGTGTGCATAGGAATTTGTTCATAGTTTTGTTTTTTTTTAAACTATAGTCCAGCCCTCCAACAGTCTGAGGCACAGTGAACCAGCCTCCTGTTTAAAAAGTTTGAGGATGCCTGGCAGTCATGAATTCCCATCACTGTAAGGTGATTCAGGCAGCGGGGAAACTGAGGCTCAGAGCTGAAAGCCCAGGTATCCAGACTCCTAGGTAAGTGCTTTGAGTGGGAATGCCGTGTCCTCTCCTTTTAATGAGCAAAAAATCCTAAGTCAAAGGAAGGAATTTCAAATGATGACATATAAGGGTGGGTGGAGAAGGTCTTTCTCTAGTCTACCTTTGTGCCCCTGAACTCATAGATTCCAGACCCTGGCCCCTAAATCAGAATAATTCAAGTTTCCAAATCTGGCTTCAGCCCCATGCACCCATTCCCTTCCCCCAGCAGAAGTCCACCCCCCACCCACATAGCCCTTGATTTTCCACTTATTCACAGCCCATCCAAGCCCTGACCTGTTGTAATTTCACCCATAAGGACTCAGAACTAAATATGTACAACAGTGGAAAAAAAAGGAAAGGAAAAAGAATTCCTTGGCCAATGGAGTTTAGATGCAAAGGAATGGGACCAGATTAAACTGTGAACACATCTTAAAAAAATGAATCTGTGGCCAAGCGCAGTAGCTCACGCCTATAATCCTAGCATTTTGTAAGACTGACTCAGGAGGATTGCTTGAGGCCAAGAGTTGGAGACCAGTCTAGGCAACATAGTGAGACCCCCATCTCTGCAAAATATAGGAAAAAATTAGCCAGGCATGGTAGCATGTGCCTGTCCTAGCTATGTGGGAAGCTGAAGCAGGAGGATCACGTAAATTCAGAAGTTAGAGGCTACAGTGAGCTATGATCATACCATTGCATTCTAGCCTGGGCAACAAAGCAAGATCTTATCTCTTCAAAAGTATAAAAAACAATAATAAAAAAAACTTCTGGAGACAAATTTTAGGTCCATGACTTAAGAGAAAACTAACTGCCTAAACAGGGGAAGCAGAAGAAGTGGCTGACCATCTAGGAGAAGACTTTGGGCTTTCTATTGACGGTAACTAAGAAAGGAGGCTGTCCACAAAAGCTAATGTGATCTGAGACTGAATTAATAGAAGACTCACGTGTGGAACAAAGGGGGCGATGGTTCACGCTCTACACTGCCGTGATCAGGCCACACCTATAGTGCTATGGGGCCTGATCACGGCAGTGTAGAGTGTGAACCTCAAGAAGACCAATGACAAACTGGCCTCCCTAAGAACTTGTAGAGAAGGGTGAAGGGACCCAGAAACCAGAATATCTGTGCACCTGTTCAAGTAGCTGTGCATGAACAGCCACAAGAAGAGATGTGACAAGTCCCCAAGCACTTTCCTAGTATCCATGAAAAACTGCCATGGGATAAAGAAAGTGATATAACTCAGGATGGCTCCAGAGCTCAAAGGTAGTGTGCAGAAGTTGTGGAGTAGCAGATTCCAGTTCACCGCCAAAGACACCTTGTCCAGAGTCAAAATGGACAACCTCACAGAAGTAGCAAGTGCTCCGTCCCTAGAAGTGTTCAGGAAGCTGCTGAGAAGCCACTTGCTAAAAAAGCTATCGAGAGGCTTCCCACACCTCATACGGTATTAGACTAGAAGAATAACTGATACCCCTATCCATTCCTAGATTTTAGGATTCTTTTTTTTGGACAGAGTCTCACTATGTGACCTTTGGTAGAGTGCCGTGGCATCACAGCTCACAGAAATCTCAGACTCTTGGGCTTAAGCCATTCTCTTGCCTCAGTCTCCCAAGTAGCTGGGACTACAGGCGCCCACCACAATGCCCAACTATTTTTGTTGTTGTTGTTGTTGTTGTTGCAGTTGTCATTGTTGTTTTTTAACAGGCTAAGGCCAGGTTCAGCCTGGTGTATGTGGCTGGCACCCTTACCCACTGAGCTGCGGGTGCCACCCAGATTTTAGGATTCTAAGGCTGCTTTCCAGAGCATAGATACAATAGCCATCCCCAAGGACAATTGTGCCTGTGCTCCCAGGGGTATGTGTGGGCAGGTGCAAGTGTCTGCCCATCCCCTGAGTATATGTGTGTAAAAGAGATTTACTCCCTGGACTGATGTATAAAAGGTAAAGATCTCATTGCTCCTGAGGGCCTGCTAGCTATTTATTTTTATTGTATACTCCTATACTCAGCATGCTTCAAAATGGCATCACAGCCCAAGTGAGGCTACATTCAGTGTCCATCACCCAGCAAGCCCAGAGCAGTTCCTGCTGAGTGTCCCCATCTATAACTGACATCTGTATATGGTCTCCTCTGAGCCCACATTCCCCAGTCAGGGAGGGTGCCTCATCATCCGGGAGGAGTGGAGAGAGAATTCCCTATGGGAACAGGGCCACTGCTGTCTACAATGGACCACACTCAGTGCAACAAATATTGCAAGAATTTGTAGATTTTTCTTTTTATAAATCCTCCCATCTGTAGAGCCACCCCATCACCACATGAGCAGTTTCCTGTTTTCCAGCGCATCTGATTGCCACGGCTGGCACCGCCTGCTCCATGTGCACTCCCAAGAGCTCGCCTCAAACCCACTGCAGAGCCCTGAGGGGAGAGAAGGGCCACAGAACTGGGGCTGGGCCCTTGGATTTCAGCAGTGACACAGGCTTATCCAGTGGCCGGCAGCCTCAGGAGCCAGCACACAGCGGCCTAATTGCCCACGCTGCCCAGTGCTGCTTGGCAGCTGTGACAGCAGTTAAAGGGCCACGAAGCTACCTTAATTACAACTTCCTTTACTGGGCAGCCAAGTATGTCCTCAGTGACTCAGGCTGGCCCCTGTCCTGCTCCTGGGGAGGGAGTACATTCTGGCATCTGCCACTGGCCCATGAAATGAGTGAGCAGATCAGACAAAGAGGACAGACAGACAGCTCCCCTTACATGGTCCCTCCCCACAGGTAAAAGGGCTTGAACCAGGGTCTCTTAGCAGAAACGCCCTGTGATTCATGAGTGAAGCCATAATTAGCCTTGAAATCCTGGGCTTTGTTGGTTGGTGGGTTGGGACTGTTTGGGTTTAATACTATCATTCACATGCCCTAAACATGAGGTTCCCTGCAAAGAGACTCCTTATTTTAATGCCACACAGCAAAACTTTTTGAAAGAGCCTGAAAGACCAATGTTCTAACTCTGATCTTGACACTAAGGTAGAGTGTGGGTTGAGGTCAATTCTCCAGGCCTCCAGGGGAATCTTAAAGTTTCCTCCTCTGTAAAGACATTTGAGGGCCCTTGATGGGGGACAGGAAGAAAATTTGGCCTGAAGCACCCCCATTATCCTCTCTTCTCTGTGGGTCACACTGAACCATCAGTAGTACCACCAGCCTGGCTCCTTCTTTGTGCTGAGGCTTGAGGTACTGTGCCCATCTTTCTAGAGCCACCAGGGTCCAAAATTCCCTAGGCAGGGCAATCCCACTTGGTACTCAGTACATAGCTGATAGCCATTTAGGAGACCCAGGAGCAAAGAGGGGCCTTCAAGAGTCTGGTCCTGTCCCTTCCCAGTGTACCTGGGGAAACTGAGGCCCAGAGAGGGGCTGTCTCTCTCTCTCTCTCTGGCCTGGGCCCTCCCCCCATAGAGAGCTGGCTAACCATGGCCTCATCTGCAGAGAGATGTCACCCAACTAACTAACCTGAGAGCTCCTGAGGGAGATGCCAGGCTTGGAGCTGCTGAAGGATGGTCCCCACCATCCCCACATCCAGTGCTGTCCTCAATCATGCTGCTTCCTGGTGCTCTATCTAGCAATCTGAAGTCACTGTCTGACCAAGAGGCCCAGCCTGGAGCTCAAACTTCATCCAGACCTCCCCATCCCCTAGGGCAGCACATAGCAATTGCCTAGAAAGCTTTTTAATAGAACTGACCTCATAGCGTTGCTGCTATGAGAAGTGAATTAGTTAATGCACGTAAAGCACGACTAGCTTTTAATACAAAGTGAATACCCAATAAATGTTAGCGACGATTGTTGTGTTTGTTGTTGAGTAAAATCAGGATCTCTCTCCACCCACAGAGATCCTGATCCCAGGCCTCAGGGACTCTGCACATGTAACAAACTTCCAAGTGACTCCACTGCAGGTGTCCACAGACCGCACTCAGGAACACCCCATGAGGCCTAAACCAGTGGGAACCTGCATCACTGACCAGCAAGAAGAGAGAGCCATAACCCAGAACAGGGGAGGCTGCAGGTCCTACAGGCCCAGCTCCCTCTGTCACTACTTCTTCAGCTGTCATATCCACAATCTATCAGGAACCTGTGGTTTGTGCTGAGTGAAACCCAGCAGTAGAAGCTGCTTCCAGAAGCAGTGCTGAGAGCCCAGAGCATCACAAGAGCAAGGGCTTTTTGAGATCATCTGGTCAAAGCATCTGGTCATTTTGTAGATGGGAAAACTGAAGGGGTCCCCAGGGAGCAGGGGAATTGCCCACGGTCACACAGTGGGTTGGAGCCTCCTGACACCCAGTCAGGGCCCCTAACCATAGAACTTGGTGCTTTGGGACTTTGTCAACCACATATGTGGCAGTGCCTGGGAGTGGGGAGGAAGAGGGGACTTTGCTTTGTCCATCTTAAAATGACCCAAAGTAAATATACAACCCACCTTCCACCTGCCCAACACAGCACAGTCAGCTAAGGGCAGGTTCTCCCAGTGGCTGCACTGGGCAGGTGGAGGGTGGTTCTAGGGCTTTCTTCTTTAAGGCTGCTCTGATACTTGTCAGTTTGTCCAATTTCACCTGGGTGGTCTGGAGGAGTGGAAGGAAGGGGCAGAAGGGTGTCACCAGAGAGGTTGACTCTAGTACAACTCAACAATATACAGCCCATTCACAGGTCCCTGATTTGAGAATGCTCTGTCCCAAACACAAAGCCTTGAGCCCCAAGGCAAGATTGGCCACATCCTCACCCTCTCCCTTACTCAGGTGGTGGTGACTCCTACCTCTCCTGGTCCTTCAAAGCTGAAATGCTGTGCATTGTTTTAAAAAAGAAAATGAGTGAGGAAACCTGACTCCTTCCCAGCCCCTCTGTTGGGGACCCTCCCAGGGCTGTGGGAGATAGAACTTGGCTTCCTGCAGAGGCCAGAAGCAGGGCCGTAATTAGCCCAGCAAGCACAGTGACAGATCCCAACAATCTGTCCAGCAGGGCAGGAGACCCTCCCCAAAGGGACTGTTACAGAAGCAGCCACCATCTACAAAGAGCCCCCTTCTCTGGCTAGCTGTGGGGCTCCATCCCTCATCAAAGCAGTTTATAAACTCTGTGTCCCAAAACCAAGAGAGACAGTGAAACCTGAAGCACAGCCATTCTTGTGCGGTCAGGATTTAGGGCAGGCAGCAAATTGCCATGTGCAGTCACAGCCTATTTACTGGCAGGACAAAGTTGGGGCAGCTTCTCTGCCATTCTCCTCATTTCTCCACACTC